>JALIZH010028554.1:0-22343 GCA_030522465.1 Rhipicephalus appendiculatus | reverse complement strand
TGGTTTCGCATTCGTTCTCCATCTTCCTGCTGCTGCACAGAGGTACCTACTGTTTTCTGCCCCCCCACCACACCCACGTCTTCAAGGAGGTGCTTCAATTCCTTGGGAAAACTGGACTGGAAAACCGGCCGTAAGAGCCGCCCTCCACGTCCTCGGCCACGAACGCCACTCTGTTCTTTTCTCCTCTCCTCTTGCCACCTTTATTTTCCTCTCCCCATTGCACTGTATACGCTGGGACGTGCTCCCATTTAGGGTTGCAGAAATAGCGCATTTTCCTCTCCTCCTACTCACCCTGCTCCAACCGCTCGCGGCATGTCAGTGCGGTGGGGTGAAGGGGCCGGCGCGTCCCATTTCACTGCTCGGTTGCTTACCGGAAGTTTGTTGAACTAGGGAACTAAGTTGTGGCACCCCATAGAGTTCCGAAGCGTCAATTTTGCCCGGTAATATGAATTACGGGCTCAAACTGTACTCGAAAGCAAAATTTGAGTTTAAATAGTGCTCATATGGGCGCCGTTTTTGAAAATAGGCATTTATAGGCACTTATAGACATTTAGGCACAAACCCCAAAAATAGGCATTTATAGGCACTATAAAAACACTATAAAAGCCCTCCCCTAACCCCTAATTCGTGCTCATATATCAAAGTGGCACGATAGGAACGCAAGGAAAAAAATAGGCATTTGCCTATAATCCGGTCTCTAATGATAACGGTTACCCTTTTGCTACTGGCTGGCGATAGCAAGCAATGACTGTTCGTCACATCGGGGAGGAACATTGCTCTGATCCACAGCGCCCTGCATGCGTAATCAATTAAACTTTGCAGCGGGATATCTCGGAGCACAGACATGCTAGAAAAATTCTTCCAAATGGAACTGTGTATAAACGCGACTCCCTTCAACTTTTCAATATAAACATGCTTGCTTGCTGCAGTCACTAAAAAGTTAATTAATGAATCTGAGTTAATTGGGCTTCTGACAGTGATATTTATCTTCTCACTTTGTGTCCCCCAGGATATATATGTTATCTGTAAAGGTGGTTTTCATGTTCTTCCCAGTGCCGAATTTTAATAAAACGAAAAAGCTTAACTTTGAACACCCGGTACATCGTAAAACTGAAGCGAAAACTAATATCATGAAAAAAATCACGCACGCAAAGCTGCTGGTAAACACTGCGCAACGATCATTGCACTGCAATGCATGCGAGGAAATTAAATAAAACAAAAAATGCAAAGACGTGTAAGAAAAGCATTATTCGCATAAGACAGCTCAGTGCTGCATGAATACAATACCATAAGTACAACTAAAATGTAAACTGAAAATAGGAAGTATTGTGGGCATTTATTAGACCCATCCTCTTCATTTGTACATTATCATCATCATAATGCGTTCGGGCGTGCATCATCGTCGTCGTGTATCATCATCATCGTGTTGGGTTCAGCCTAGCTGTTCGCTGCCGGGTTCTCGGGCAAATAAAGGTCGTCCAAACCAAGACCTCATACGTGGTGGAGGTTGCTCTGGGATCCCCCCGTCCTCTACACGCCCACTCTACCCCCTGGAGCTTCGCTTAGGTCGCCGTTTGTGCCAGCTGTTCGGCAATATGTCACAGCACGACCAGGTCGGCGCTGCAGCCGTCCCCCACTCCGGCACCGCCAGCCACGCCGTCTCACGTCGTCAACAGCCACCAACGTGAGCCTCATCTCTTCGCTGGTATGCGCGGAGAAGATGTCGAGGACTGGCTGGACGACTTCGAGCGTGTCGGTGCTGCTAATCGGTGGGACGACACCTACAAACTAACGTACGTCTCCTTCTACCTCACGGGTGTGGCGAAGACGTGGTTCTTCAACCACCTGGTTGACATCCCCGACTGGGCTACCTTCAAAGAAAAGCTTCGCCATGTGTTTGGCACTCCGGCCGTTCGTTCGGCTCTCGCCAAGAAAACCCTCGAGGCTCGGAAACAACATCTCGGCGAGTCATACACATCCTACATCGAGGATGCTCTCGCGCTCTGCCGCCGGGTCGATGCTTCAATGCCAGAGTCGGACAGGGTACGCCACATTCTCAATAGGATCGCAACTGTCGCATTCAATGCGCTGGTCATCAAGAATCCGGCTACCGTTGCTGACGTTGTGACAACGTGTCAGCGCCTCGACGAACTCGAGTCAGTTCGCCTACAACCGGACAGCGACGCAACACGTCCTACGGCGGACCCAGCCCTACGAGGCATGATTAGGGCTCTCATCCGCGAAGAATTGTAATCCATGGGGTTCTCCCTGCCTCCAGTATGTTCCAATCAGCCTTCTGCAACGGCGTTGCGTGATGTTATCAGGGAGGAGCTCACGTCCTTGACGCACACGGCGCACCTGCAGCCCGCTGCCTCTCGTCTCCCACCAACATTCGCGCAAGTTGCCGCCGCGCCTTCAGGCACCGTCAACTTGACTCTACCACCATCAACATACGCGTCGGTTGCTGCCGCGCCCCCCGCGAGCTTCCCGTCACCGCCGCTTGAGCCCTCGTCTGCACATCTGACTGCGCTCTCGCCCGGTGCACCTCACGCCAGCTACTACCCTCCTTGGCGATCGTCTCGTCCCACGTGCTATTATTGCGGTTATCGCGGCCACATTTCACGCTTCTGCCGCAGGCGCCAGCAAGACGAGCGTCGAGGGTACGACATGAGCGAACGCAACTTAACCGGAGGAGCCTTTTACCAGGGCCGCCGTTCTTCGCCACCTCTGCGTCGGTCTCCGTCTCCGCCTGCATCGCGGGACCTGCGCAATAGTCATCGCCCAACCAGACGCCGTTCACTTTCGCCCTACCGTCGCTCCTCGTCTCCGCTTCGGCCTGCCTCCCTCACCTCTGACCCTCCTCCGGAAAACTAAGCGATGCAGTTTTCGGAGGAAAAACTGCATTCAAATCCTGGACTGAAATTCCTCCAGCGCGCCCTTGCAATATGATTTCTGTAACGGTTGAAGGTCTTCACATCGATGCTTTGGTGGACACTGGCGCTACGTTTTCTGTTATTCGTGCTGATTTGTGTGCCCGTCTAAGAAAAGTCACGACGCCATACGATGGACCTAAGCTGGTTACAGCCCAGGCTACTACAATTCGCCCTTCCGCTCTCTGTACCGCCCGCGTGATAATCGACGATATTCTTCACCACATTGAGTTCGCTGTGCTGTCCCCGTGCTCTCACCAACTCATTTTAGGATGGGATTTTCTTTCGTCCGCTTCCGCGGCTATTTGTTGTGGACAACGTGTCGTCGACCTCACCGACACAGACTGCTTGCTCGGCGACGAAATTTACAAGCCACTTCGCCTCGTCACTGCTGCAGACACCGAGCTACCACCACGTGAACAGCGATTTCTAACAGTTGTGTCCAACGACATCGACACTGGTGACGTATTGGTCACCCCCTCACCCCGTTGCCTTACTAAAGGCATAGCGTTTGCATCAGGTCTGGTTCGCTTCGACAATGGATCAGCTGTCATCGCTGCTATGAACGCAACATCGGATAAAATTTTGCTTCCGCAGGGCACCACGGTGGCCTGCGTTGCCGATCTCAAGCCTGTATGCATCGTGCCTCTTACCCCCTGTCTCCTCTAAAGGCCATTCTCCTGATAATGCTTGTTCCTCCACGCTTACCGCAGCCATCAGCAGTGACTTGACAGATTCGCAGAAGGAGCAGCTGCTTGCTTTGCTGAAAAAGCACGCAAACTCTTTTGATGCCTACTCGTCGACCTTGGGCCAAACTACCGCCGCAGCACATCGTATTCAGACCGACGGAACATCTATTGTGCACCGCCGCCCGTACCGCGTGTCTCTAGCCGAGAGAAAGATCATAGACGAAAACGTAGTCGACATGCTGCAACGAGAGATAATCCGCCCCTCAGCCAGGCCTTGGTCGTCTCCCGTTGTTCTGGTGCGGAAGAAAGATGGTTCTGTACCGATTTTGCGTCGATTACCGGGCGCTCAATAAGATCACTAGAAAGGACGTATACCCCATGTCACGCATTGACGACGCCCTTGATTCCTTACAAGGTGCGGAATACTTTTCGAGTCTCGACTTGCGTTCCGGCTATTGGCAAATCCCCATGCACGAAGAAGACAAAGAAAAAAAACAGCATTTGCAACGCCGGATGGCCTATACGAATTCAACGTTATGCCTTTCGGCCTATGCAATGCGCCCGCGACTTTTGAGCGCATGATCGACACTGTGCTGCGTGGTCTGAAATAGAAGACTTGCCTATGCTATCTAGACGACATTGTTGTCTTTTCATCCACGTTCCCTCAACACCTGCAACGCTTGGATGAAGTCCTGGCGTGTCTTGCGGGCGCTGGTCTTCAAATTAACACCAAGAAATGTCACTTCGCCAGCAAATCCATTAAGGTCCTTGGTCACGTCGTGAGCAAGGACGGAATTCGCCCTGACCCTGAGAAAACTGCTGCGGTGCTTCGCTTCCTCGCCCTGAAAAGCCCAAAGACTTGCGAAGTTTTTTTTGGTCTTGCCTCGTACTTTCGGCGATTTATACGAAACTTTGCCTCCATAGCTGCACCACTCCACAAGCTACTTGCTCCCGGTATGCCGTTTGAGTGGTCTGAGGAATGTGAATCGGCTTTTGCCATGTTGAAGAGGGCCCTCACGACCGACCCTGTACTTTCACATTTCGACGAGGACGCACCGACTCTTCTGCACACAGATGCTAGCGGCCACGGGTTAGGCGCCGTTCTCCGGCAACGCGACAACTCTTCGCGAGAGCGAGTCGTTGCTTACGCCAGCCGTGTACTCTCCAGAGCCGAGAGGAACTACACGATCACCGAGCAAGAGTGCCTGGCCGTCATTTGGTCTGTGCAGAAGTTTCGTTCCTATCTCCACGGCCGCCATTTTACCATTGTAACCGACCACCACGCGTTATGCTGGCTTTCCACACTCAAGAACTTGTCGGGTCGCCTCGACCGCTGGATTCTGCGACTTCAAGAGTACGAGTTCGACATAATCTACAAGTCTGGCAAAAAGCATCGAGACGCCGACGCTCTTTCTCGCTACCCACTACCTACGGCATCGCTCGGCGTTTCCCCCACCGCTTTGCACGACAAACACTCGGCGTCCACTTCTACGTCGGTTCCCTCTCTGGCCTCTATAGACCAGCTGCCCTCGGACGACGAGCAAGACTTTCCTTATCGCCAGCTGGCTGACCCGTACTGTCGGCGGATCATAGACTCCCTCGCTGGCACTTCCCGTCCACCTAACGCGAGGCTCCGTCGCCAACTCTCGCAATTTAAGCTGGACAACTCCGTGCTGTACCGCCGAATTTACCATCCCGACGGTCAGCGCTGGGTTCCCGTTCTACCCCGCTCTCTTCGCTCTCAAGTCCTCAGAGCGTTTCATGATGATCCGACTGCAGGTCACCTTGGTTATCATAAAACCTACGACCGCATTCGAAGTCGTTTTTATTGGCCTGGCATTACCACTAGCGTAGCCAGGTACGTTGGCTCCTGCACTATCTGCCAATATCGAAAACTCCCGACATCGGCTCCCGCCGGGGCACTACAGCCTCTTCCGTGCCCAGCAACACCATTTGAAGTAGTAGGAGTCGATCTTTATGGCCCCCCTACCAGCCACTTCCGCTGGCAACCGGTGGATCGTGACAGCTGTTGATCATTTGACACGCTACGCCGAGACAGCATCTCTTACTACTGGTTCATCTTCTGAAATTGCCGATTTCATTCTCCAAGCCATTATACTGCGCCATGGCGCTTCACGTGTTCTGATCAGTGACCGTGGCAAGGCCTTCCTCTCTCAACTAGTGACCGAACTTCTGCGCGCCTCCGGCACCACTCACAAGACCACTTCAAGTTATCACCCCCAGACTAACGGCCTGACCGAGCGATTCCATCGCACTCTTGCCGATATGATCGCCGCCTATATTAAATGCGAATGCATTTCATAGTCGGGCTATGTCAGGCATCCGGCGTTGTCCGGCGTTGTCCGGCGTTGTCCAGCGTTGTCCAGCGTTGTCCGCGGAGGAGGAGGATAGGTTGAGGAGGTAAGCGCCGGCAGGTGTTAGATGTGAAGCATCTTATGGCGAAGCTTAATCCGGTGGTGGTGGTGGGGCGGCGTGACCACCCTTACTGCGCATGCGCAAACCCTTTAAAAAAATAAAAATAAAAAAAACCTCCTCTCTCCATCTCTCTCCTCTAGGCATCCCTCCCCGCGGCAACCACACCCTCACTGCGCATGCGCCTCCCCTCCTCTCTCTCCTGCTACGCTCCCCCCTCTCTCCTCTAGGCATCACTGCCCGCGGCGTCCCCCACTCCCATTGCGCATGCGTGTCCCCCCCTCTCTCTCCTCTCCTACGCTCCCCCCCCCCTCTCTTCTCTAGGCATCTCTGCCCGCAGCGTCCACACTCCCACTGCGCATGCGCCCCCCCCCTCTCTCTCCTCTCCTACGCTCCCCCCCTCTCTCGCCTCGCGACGCCGACACAGGCAGCGTCTGCTAGCGAGTTTCTTGGTTGAAGAAACCGACTGCTCGCGCTGCACAACCGTTCACTGGCCACCCCGTATATATGGCAATGGATCTCGACCTCCAAGGTGGTGCCGGTGGGAGATTTCTCCTGTGCGTTGTTGAACAATAAAAAGTCGCAGCGTGCGCGTTAACTAAAAGCGGACTGCGAGTCTCTGTGTCCAGTCGGAGTCTTGTGTCTCTTATTGCACATTAGCAGCGATTGGCATGTTCCAGTAGGAAACACCGCTCCATCGCTGCGTGCTTTACGCATCCCCAGTTTTAAATGCGAATGCATTTCAAGTGCGTGAGGGCGCTCGCATCGCGGGAGCTCGGCGGAGCTATATATGAAAAAAAAAATAAAAAAAATAAAAAAAGGAAAAAAACAACAAAAAAAAGTTAAAAAAATAAATAAATAAAAAGAAGAAAAAAAACAGAACAAAAGCAAAAAAAAAAAAAAAAAAAAAAACCAGACGCTGCGCCGTGCTCCCGACCGGGCTGCAGAAATTAGGCGCCTTTTCCTTCTTCGAACCACAACCACCATATATAAATGGAGTGAAGCGCGCGCGAAATGCATTCGCATTTCCTCACGATTCCCTTCGGGGAGGTGGGGGGCATTTTTTATTTTACCCCAGACCACAAAAACTGGGACGTGATTCTACCCTTCGTCACTTTCGCCTATAATACAGACATTCAGCGGACAACCGGCTACTCACCGTTTTACCTGGTTTACGGACGTTCTCCTACTACCTTGCTGGATGCTTCTTTCCTTACGTTCAACGTAAATTCAGCTCCATCCTCTTCCGAGGAATACGTTGCACTAGTCGCCCAGTGTCGACAACGTGCTCGCATGAATACGGAAGCCCGACAGCAAGACAGGAAGATTATTTATGATGAATCACATCGTGCTGTATCCTTCCGCCCTGGTGACGAGGTGCTGCTCTTGACGCCTGTTCGCACACCTTGTTTGTGTGATAAATTTCAGCCGCGGTTTATGGGGCCTTACACAGTTCTGGAGCAGACTTCACCCGTGAACTATCGCGTGACGCCACTTGTAGCCCCAGCGGACCGCCGTTATCGAACTACTGAGGTTGTCCACGTCTCCCGCATGAAGCCCTTCCTGCGACGTTCCTCGTCACCTTAACCTGCAGCGGCCAGGCTGGCCGCTTCCACGTGGGGGGGGAATTAGTGTGGGCATTTATTAGACCCATCCTCTTCATTTGTACATTATCATCATCATAATGCGTTCGGGCGTGCATCATCGTCGTCGTGTATCATCATCATCGTGTTGGGTTCAGCCTAGCTGTTCGCTGCCGGGTTCTCGGGCAAATAAAGGTCGTCCAAACCAAGACCTCATAGTATACACAGAACGAAGCACAACGAATCTACGCAGTAAATACTGCACGAAGATTACGGCACCAAAAAAAAAAGCAAAAAACAAAAGAAAACAAAAGAAAACATGCGCACGCTGTAATCCCGCGCGCTCTGCTTTCTGCCGCGTTCTCCGCTGCCGCCGGAATCTGCGGAATCCCAAGTGAGTGCGCCATCTCGCGGTAGCCGGGCGCGCGACGCGATGTACGTTTTTAAAGACGATAGTCTTTCTTGGGATACCTAAACGGAGAAATTTTGGTCTGTCTGTCTGTCTGTTTCTCTGATTGTCGGCACGTCGCACGATTGAGCGGCTGGCCAAAGTTTGACTGCTTTCTGAACGCCGAGCCAACTTGATCAGTCGTTTTTGTGCATACTTGTGAACATTGTCGATCAAAAAGCAAATATTACGCATATCTGAGGCGCAACAACAATACGGAAGTATTAAGTGGTGTGTTCTTTTATAGAAAATACATAGATACTTAATTCTGAAGACCCTAGTGTTTCTTAGGCTGCGCTGAAAATGCGGGCTGCCTTGCAAAAGCGAAGAGCCGTCGTCTATCTCCGAGGTCGCGCGAAGTGCCGCGTGTTTCATCCGACGCGCGATAGCTGGCGCAGTCTGCCCTCGTCGCTGCAAACAAGAGAATCTCTTTTCGTGGTAGCTCTGCGCGCCTTCTCAGCTTTTTACACGCTGCCAAAAACACCGCGCTTGCGGCGAGAAGACGCTTGGTCATGCCAGGACGGAAATGGTCGAGAACAGCATCACAGGTGGCCGCGGATGAGACCGGCAGAAGACTATCGTCTTTCGATGACATTTGCAGCGAAGCACGCAGATACGCGGCCAATTTTTTTTTTTTTTGCTGGGGAGCGCGGCGATTGGGACGGCCGGAGAGAAACCCGCCGCGCGCCCGCCATCTTGGAGGCCATGGCTGGCCTCAATAGCGTTTCGCCTCCACCAAAACGCGACCGCCGCGGCCAGGACTGAACGCACGTCGTTCGCGTTAAGCCTGGTTCACGGTGGCGGCAAGCTTGCCGCAACGGCGCGCTGCCGTAGACCGTCGGCCGCCGCCGCCCGCGAGAGAGCTGTTCAAAGTGCACGGCAAGCTCCGCCGGCGAGGCATTCGCGCCTCCGAAAAACTGCACTTCCGAATCCAGGTGTTGATCACCTCGAATCTATCAAGCGGCCGCCGTGCGCTCAATAGCTTGTGAGCTGCGAACTGATGCTTCCATTCGCTTTAGACTCATCTCCTCAAGCTTCGACAACACCGTCTTCGAATCGATTCGGCACCGTTTTTGAGAGCCATACTCAAATAATCGATGTTGTAGGCTTAGCGAATAGCGTTGGGCGCTTCCGGAATCTCGGAGGGCATAAATTACGCGTTTGCTAGTTGTTTCTAATCTTGGCTAGCTGGCGCCACTTGTCCAGGCGCGAGCTTCTTGGCATGTTCTTCGGTTTAACGCTGCGCGATTTTCAATGCCAGACAAACTAAAACGCTCTTTTAACTGCTGGAACGATGCCGGGCAACGACGCGGACGACATTCGCACTTTTAGCGTGAGAACCCCCGAGCAAGAAGCAAGCAGCTCGAAGCGTCCCGCAGCAGACGCGGACGACGGTAAAGCCGAAAGCAGTCGACGCGGCTCACCGATGGAGCTCCTCCGTCGCTGATTGGCCACGTCGCTTTCCGGCAAACGGAAAACGGCACGAAAATGGGTCTCGGACCTATTCTCCGAACGGCAAAGAACGGCAGACGTGCGCGAACGAAACAGCCCGCGCACGGCGGCCTGAGAACGTCAAACGGCAAACGGCGAGCCGCCGTGCCGCTACCGTGAACCAGCCATTAGCCATCGAGCGCCGTAACTACTGTACCACCGCTGCGGCTGGCGCTTTGCAAATTTTAGATGCGAAGCATCTCTTTGACTAGGCTGTGTAACGCTGTCCCTCCCTCCGTGCGTGCGTACGAACGCGCCGCCACGCGCTCCCCTCGCCGCAGGTGTTGGAGCGATGCCAAGTAGGTCACGCCGCAGCAGCGCGCACTGCGAGGGGAGCGGGACGTCACTCTCTCCCTCGCCTGCCGCGCGCTCGCCTCGAGCGCTGTCTCGAGGAGACGCTGACTGATTGCGGCGAGGCGTGTCGACGCGCGCCTCTTACAGTCGCGGGAGACTTCAACGTTGACGTCGGCGGAGGAGGAGAAGAATGGCTCGTCGATTACATGCGTGACGTGCACTCGCTGAAGTGCGTGTCGGAGGAACGGAAACTACCCACCACGATAAGGGGGAACGTGCATCGATCTGGTCTTTGCCAACTTCGACGTCGAATGTCTGCAGGAACCTCTCAGTGTGCACTTCACCGATCACAAGGCCGTGGTAGTCAAGGCGAAACGCGCGCCAGCTCCGGTCCAGCGCCCGTGTCCACTCTGAAGAAACGACAAGACCTACGCCAGCCATCGCTTCAAACGAATCTTCCAGCGCTCACCGCAGCACCCGTGTTAGCGCCGTTCAACCCGTGACGCCACCCGTGCGCAACGGTGCTGCTTCGCATCCCATCAGGGTTCCCTTTGGGAAGATGGTGTAATTTTTGCTAGTTTGCTATTTTTTCTAGTGTTTCATAAATGAAAGAATGTGGTGGTTAACAAAGGTCTATATTTGATGTTTATTCTATGTAGCCAGAATCGTCTCTGTCTGGCACATGCTCGCGTGACTCAGTAGCTTAACTCTTTGGAATAGGTTGTGTGGAAAGATCTTGCGTAAAAGGTGGATCTTACATCAAGCGTCTGAATGAATGTCTGTAACACTCTGGAAACGAAGAAATATATAAAGGGTCTCATCACCCTGTCTCACCACCCTTCACCACCCTTCGCTGTCTCACCACCCTTCACTTTTTTTGTGTTTCCTTCTGTCGCCGTGGGCGACTCGGACGCATATTCGAAAAAGCGCTTCTATAAGTTGTATACCTGACATTGCATACCTGCGCCCAGGCGAACACAGAAAGTTCTCCTCACTCCATCCATGCTTGCGAGGCGCGCTTGACAAGCGTGAGTGCTGACGAGCAGTGCGGCCCAGTGTTCCGTATTCGATGCAAAGGCACAAGGTGCCCGAGCGGTGCACTGTTCCAACTAATATCATCAGATATAGAGGGTTTTAATTGTTCCCCATTAACCAAATCTTAGTTTTCTCCATATTCACGATCGCTCCAGACGCGTGGCAAAACTGCTTAGTCTTCTTGAACACTACTTTTGTCAGCATAAAAATACGCTCTGTCGTCATTAGAGCATTAACACTTTTAAGCTTAAACAATATTAAAACATCACCATTCGTTCAAACATGCTGACCATGCAAATACAATAGGTAGCGGGAGAACTGCCCCCATGGGAATAAGTAGGGTGGTTGCACTGCACGAGATATGTCACCAAGTTACTATCCCTCGACCTTGGTAGCGTGTTTTGCGTACTTTTGCAGTTCTTAATACAATGATGACATCAGCTTTATGAGGCGTTCAATCTTAACTCGATAAAACTATCAAGGTGCCTTCCCTACGTTGAGGAATTGCAGGAATGGAATTGAACTGCCCTGCCATTCCCGGAGTGGGAATGGGCTAAGTTTTTTTCATTCCGAGGAATTGAAGGAATGGAATTGCGGCAAGTTCTAATTCCCCGGAATGGAATTGGAATGGAATGGAGGCGCCCATCCCGCAACACTGGAAGACAACACGTTAGAAACACAGAACACGCACACAGACGAAGCGCTTCGTGTGTGTGCGTGTTCAATGTGTCTAACGTCGTTGTCTTCGCGCAGTTTACACAGGTCTTCAAAATTAGTTCCTTTCCGTTTATGTCGTTATTCCTACGTTACAGTGAATAACTACAAATGATCACTATGCCTTCCTTTGCTTCATTGTCTCTTGGTTCCCTTACGTTGTGTGTAAGAGAGAAACGAACCCCTCGATCCATTCCCCTTGTTTAGTAGAAGATGTGTTACGTATAAGTCAATGTTTGGTCGACAGTGTTTGAGTTATTCGGCAAGACAGCAGCAAGTGCCTTCCCCATATTCCGTGAGTGTTCGCGAAACAAACAAATGACCAAAAAAAAAGAAAGAAAGCAAGAAAGAAAGAAAGAGAAAGAAAGAGAAAACAAACACACTGATATACAAACAAACAAGCACATATACAAATACAAAGCAAACATAAAACTGCTTACAAGAGCACGCGAAGTAAGCCACTTTGACAGCAGATGGAGAAACAACACAATCGTCCTAAACTGACTATTAAGCATTTCTCTCTCGCCCACAGCGCCAGTGCCAAGCCGAGAAGTTGAAGCTGTACGACGCGACCGTGAAGCAGCCGTACGCGCCCACCAGCAACGACACCCTGTTGAGGGTGTGCGGACACCACGTGACCGTGCCAACGAAAGTCTACCTGACCGAGATCTCGAACCACTGCCGCGAGACACGGCGACACTCCGAGTACTCCTTCCTGCTGTGAGTTGGTCTGCGCATTGGAGCGCAATAAGGCCCCGAGCGCGTTAGATGCCATCGTTACCTCGTTGAATGCGCGTCAAGCTAGGGTAGATTGGTCTGGCATGCTATTTCATTGCCGGTCTGCATTTTGCTGATCCCTATTTAGGGCATGTTCACATTTTCCCTCAAAACCGAAGGCTTTGTGGAGGCTACTGCCTAAACACATACCCGGAGTTAAGTTGTCACATTCCGATGAAACGTATAAAGATGAAAGTATGTTCCCTCGCTTGCAGCTTCCCGCTTAAACACAAACCAGGATGCTAGAAAAGAACGCGCATGTATACACAGGACAAGCGTGCACTAACAACTATCAGAGTTGTTACGCCTTTGTGTTTGAGCAACGCCCTGCAAGTGTCGATAAGGCAGAACCCGACGCTCTTACATAATTATTTTGCTTTCAAAGTGCGGCGCGTGGAATGAACCTTCTGCGTCTCCCTGCCACGCGGTGGCGGCTGACGGAATGTGTGTACGGTGTTCTTTTTATCTTTTTTATTCCAAATTACGACTATGTACAGAAAGAGGCCCTTTTTTGTACCCGTCTCAAGGGCAGTTTTCAAATTGAAAGAAAATGTAAGAGTTTTGCGTGATAGAAAACACGCTCAAGCTCCTCAGAGATCGGCGTACCGCCAGCGGTAACTGGTGCATATAAATAGCTCGCTGTTATTATCGGCGGCGAATGCATGACGCGTGACTGAGTGGTCTAACGCAGCGAGCTGTGGGGTGAGAGGTCGCTGGTTCGATTGAGGTTGGGTGCCTCAGAATTTTTTCGTTTGGATTTATTTTTTTTTATGCCTTTTTTATATATTGAAACATGCTATCGGTGGGCGGATGAAGAGGACGAGATCGAAGCGGCACTGGCTCGCGAGCAGCTCGGTCAACTGCTTTTCACTCTGAGCTGTACTGTAAAGTTTTCATGCAGACAATGCGACTGCATCGGTTTATTGATACATGTTCTTCTCTATCTCGTCGTATTCTTTTCCTTGGATCTGCTGTTGGCGCTAGCGATGTGGAGCGCTACACTCTCCGGGCCGGCTGTAGTTCCCCTGACGCTAGTAATAAGGCACCACATTTCCGATACATGCATCCTCTGTTCTTCCACTTGGTCCAGTATAATACAACGTTTTCAGAAGTCCTTGCTGCTTGGTCGTTTTCACAAAAAGTATGGCCCAGTGAATGTAGCTTTCGAATCCAGTCCTTTTCTAACCAGTATCATGGGACCGGGATCGATCTCTGGCATCTTCGTACTGTGGCGACGATCAAAGTTCATCTTCATCGTTCTTCTGTATTTTTGCTGTTGGAGTTGGGTCTTGGGGCGTTCCTTCAGTGTAACCCTGCCAACTAAGCCCAGACCTTCGTCCGCTGGCAACCAAGGAACAGTACCGAATGCAGCAAAGTGCGGGCTGCACCCGATGCCGGCGGTGTAGGACCTATTATGGTGATGTACGGCTGCTTCCAAAGAACTCTTCGAGCCTCCCTTGAATTCCGGGTATAACTTTAGATACATTTTGAGGTCTCTGATCATACGTTCAGCAAAAGAGTTAGCCTCAGGATGATAAGGCGCTGGGTATCGGAGCACGATGTTCCTTTCACTGGCCCAGTTGCGTATCTTGTGACTCTTAAACGCTGGCCCATTGTCGGCAACGATGACCATGGTGTGCTTGAAAATTTCTCTAAGAGTGCTGTTACGCAATTCGCATCTTCTCTTCCAGCTTTGGCGGCCGCGAAGCGCGTGCACTCATTCACCGCGACCAGGAAAGCTTGGGTTCTTTTGACGCCTTCACTCTTTTTCTTAACTTCAGCGAAGTCAAGGTGGACTACTTCGAAAGGCACAGTTGAATATTCTGGCAAAACCATTCTATTTCCCCGAGCTTTGTACTTAGACTTCACCATTTGGCACTCATGGCACGCCTTCACATAATGGGCAACATCTGCTTTCATGTTTCTCCATGTAAATCTCTGAGTAAGCTTGTGGTATGTTCTCCAAAATCCGTCATGCCCTCCTGTATGTGGACTGCTATGATATAATTTCAGCACTTCAGGCACTTTTATTTCGGGGACATACATCTTTCCATTGCGCATGTCTTGCGTGCCCTCCCAAAGTTTCGCAAGTTAACGCTTTCTTCCGGAATTTCTTTAGGGACGTGAAGACGTGAAGACGTGATGTCTCTGGCAGTTGTAATGGGAGCGTTACGTATTTTAGCTTAAAGCAAAAGCTCTGTTTCGTCTCTCTTTACTCCACTCTGTTTCAGGTTCGGTGCTCTGAAGCTGACGAGCGGAATCGAAGAGCTTGGCGGCATACGCTGGGAGCTGCTGGTGTGTTACATCTTCGCCTGGTTCGTCATCTTCGTCTGCTCGGCCAACGGAGTGGCTGCGGTCGGCAAGGTACGCAAAGGGAGGGAAGGGACACAAATGCGCAAACCAGACGAAAACTCACAGAGTCCCTTAAGCATTCATATGAAGCGAAGACCATCGTGTTTTAGGTGCGAAGCATCTTATGCTCGGGGCTATGTCCGTCCGGCGTCCCGCGTCCTGCGTCCCGCGTCCGGCCACTTTCATGAAGTAGGGAAGCACCTATTATGCGAACCAGAACACTCTAGTAATATGAAGGCCGTCAACCCTACCACACTCATCAGAGTCATGGCCGAGAGCACAGAGAGGCTGCTTAGCAATGGCTAGGCAGGTGGTGTCTGTCGCCCAGGTTGACCCCATCCCTTGAGTCATGACCGAGAGCACAGAGAGGCTGCTTAGCAATGGCTAGGCAGGTGGTGTCTGTCGCCCAGGTTGACCCCATTCCCTAATCTTGCTTGCATGTGTTTGGAGGGGCTTAGTCCGTCCCTCCTTCCCGCGTCCCACACCACCACAGCGCATGCACGTCCCCTCCCCCTCTCTCTCCTACGCTCACCCCCTTTCTCTCCTCTAGGAATCTTCTACTCTACGGAGCGGCCCCCCGCGTCCCACAGCGCGTCCCCTCCCCCTATGCTCTCTTACGCTCACCCCCCTTCCTCTACTCTAGGAATCATCTACTCTACGGAGCGGCGCCCGCGTCCCACATCCCCACAGCGCATCCGCGTCCTCTCCCCCCTCTCCTCTAGGAATCCTCTACTCTACGGAGCGGCGTCCCACATTCCCACAGCGCATGGCAGGTGGTGTCTGTCGCCCAGGTTGACCCCATTCCTTGATCTTGCTTGCATGTGTTTGGAGGTGGGTTAGTCCGTCCCGCGTCCCGCATCCCACAGCGCATGCGCGTCCCCCTCCCCTATCTTCTCCTACGCTCACCCCCCATTCTCTCCTCTAGGAATCCTCTACTCGACGGAGCGGCTCCCGCGTCCCACACCCCCACAGCGCATGTACGTCCCCTCCCCTTCTCTCTCCTCTCCTACGGTCCCCCCCGTCTTCTCCTCTAGGAATCCTCTACGGAGCGGCGCGCACGACAGGTGGTGCGACAGCTGGATACTACGCTGGGGGCGCCACGGTAGTTCTGCGGTATGAAAATGACCGAGCGCGCGCGCCTCATTCTCTCTCCTGTGCAGCGTCGCGATGAGCGTCCGGGCCGCTGCCGCGAAATGAGAGCGGCGACGTTTCTCCCGCTCAAGCTAACCATCTCCCCGCTGCTTCGCATCCCCACATGGTTCCCTTTAGCGGGAGATGGGGAAATTTTTAGATGCGAAGCATCTTATGCTCGGGGCTCTGTCCCTCCCGCGTCCCCCGTCCGCCGTCCGCCGTCCCCCGTCCCGCGTCCGGCCACTTTCATGAAGTAGGGAAGCGCCCATTATGCGAACCAGAACACTGTAGTAATATGAAGGCCATCAACCCTAACACAGTCATCAGAGTCATGGCCAAGAACACAGAGAGGCTGCTTAGCAATGGCTAGGCAGGTGGTGTCTGTCGCCCAGGTTGACCCCATTCCTTGAGTCATGGCCGAGAGCACAGAGAGGCTGCTTAGCAGTGGCTAGGCAGGTGGTGTCTGTCGCCCAGGTTGACCCCATTCCTTAATCTTGCTTGCATGTGTTTGGAGGGGGCTTAGTCCGTCCCGCGTGCCGTCCCCCCTCTCTCTCCTACGCTCACCCCCTTCTCTCCTCTAGGAATCGTCTACTCTACGCAGCGGCCCCCGCGTCCTCTCCCCCCTCTCTCCTCTAGGATTACTCTACGGAGCGGCTCCGGCGTCCCACATCCCCAGAGCGCATGCGCGTCCTCTCCCCCTCTCTCCTCTTGGAATCCTCTACTCTACGGAGCGGCTCCCACGTCCCACACCCCCACAGCGCATGCACGTCCACTCTCTCTCCTCTCCTACGGTCGCCCCCGTCCTTTCCTCTAGGAATCCTCTACGGAACGACAGGTGGTGTGACAGCTGCATACTCCGCTGGGGGGCGCCACGGTAGTTCCGCGGTATGAAAATGACGGAGCGCGCGCGCCTCATGCTCTCTCCTGCGCAGCGCCGCGATGAGCGCCCGGACCACTGCCGTGAAATGAGAGCGGCGACTTTCCTCCCGCTCAAGCTAATTATCTCCCCGCTGCTTCGCATCCCCACATGGTTCCCTTTAGCGGGAGATGGGGAGATTTTTTTAGATGCGAAGCATCTTATGCTCGGGGCTCCCGTGTCCCGCGTCCCCCGTCCCGCGTCCGGCCACTTTCATAAAGTAGGGAAGCACCCATTATGCGAACCAGAACACTGTAGGAATATGAAGGCCGTCAACCCTAACACAGTCATCAGAGTCATGGCCGAGAGCACAGAGAGGCTGCTTAGCAGAGAGGCTGCTTAGGCAGGTGGTGTCTGTCGCCCAGGTTGACCCCATTCCCTAATCTTGCTTGCATGTGTCTGGAGGGGGCTTAGTTCGTCCCTCCTTCCCGCGTCCCACACCACCACAGCGCATGCGCGTCCCCTCCCCCCCTCTCTCTCCTACGCTCACCCCCTTTCTCTCCTCTAGGAATCCGCTACTCTACAGAGCAGCCCCCGCGTCCCACACCCCCCACAGCGCATGCGCGTCCCCTCCCCCTATCTTCTCCTACGCTCACCCCCCATTCTCTCCTCTAGGTATCCTCTACTTGACAGAGCGGCTCCCGCGTCCCACACCCCCCACAGCGCATGTACGTCCCCCTCCCCTTCTCTCTCCTCTACTACGGTCCCCCCCCGTCCTCTCCTCTAGGAATCCTCTACGGAGCTGCGCGCACGACAGGTGGTGCGACAGCTGCATACTACGCTGGGGGCGCCACGGTAGTTCCGCGGTATGAAAATGACCGAGCGCGAGCGCCTCATTCTCTCTCCTGTGCAGCGCCGCGATGAGCGCCCGGGCCGCTGCCGCGGAAACGAGAGCGGCGACGTTTCTCCCGCTCAAGCTAACCATCTCCCCGCTGCTTCGCATCCCCACATGGTTCCCTTTTAGCGGGAGATGGGGAGATTTTTTTAGATACGAAGCATCTTATGCTCGGAGCTCCCGTGTCCCGCGTCCGCCGTCCCCCCGTCCCGCGTCCGGCCACTTTCATGAAGTAGGGAAGCACCCATTATGCGAACCAGAAGACTGTAGGAATATGAAGGCCGTCAACCCTAACACAGTCATCAGAGTCATGGCCAAGAACACAGAGAGGCTGCTTAGCAATGGCTAGGCAGGTGGTGCCTGTCGCCCAGGTTGACCCCATTCCTTGAGTCAAGGCCGAGAGCACAGAGAGGCTGCTTAGCAATGGCTAGGCAGGTGGTGACTGTCGCCCAGGTTGACCCCATTCCTTAATCTTGCTTGCATGTGTTTGGAGGGGGCGTAGTCCGTCCCTCCTTCCCGCGTCCCACACCACCACAGCGCATGCGCGTCCCCTCCCCCTCTCTCTCCTACGCTCACCCCCTTTCTCTCCTCTAGGAATCCTCTACTCTACGGAGCGGCCCCCGCGTCGCACACCCCCCCACAGCGCATGCGCGTCCCCTCCCCAATGCTCTCCTACGCTCACCCCCCTTCCTCTACTCTAGGAATCATCTACTCTACGGAGCGGCGCCCACATCCCCACAGCGCATGCGCGTCCTCTCCCCCCTCTCTCCTCTAAGAATCCTCTACTCCACGGAGCGGCTCCCGCGTCCGACAGCGCATGCACGTCCCCTCTCTCCTCTCCTACTGTCCCCCCCCCGTCCTTTCCTCTAGGAATCCTCTACGGAGCGGCGCGCACGACAGGTGGTGTGACAGCTGCATACTCCGCTGGGGGCGCCACGGTAGTTCCGCGGTATGAAAATGACGGAGCGCGCGCGCCTCATTCTCTCTCCTGCGCAGCGCCGCGATGAGCGCCCTGGACCACTGCCGTGAAATGGGAGCGGCGACGTTCCTCCCGCTCAAGCTAATTATCTCCCCGCTGCTTCGCATCCGCAGATAGTTCCCTTTAGCGGGAGATGAGGAATTTTTTTTGCTTCCCAGTCGATGTACTGATGTTGCCTCGCCACCCTTCGAACGCTTTCTGCACTGAACGTGGTTTTGGGCTGCCTCTAAGATCGGAGGCACGTCACCTAATTTCACATTGCCTTTGTGATCAGACCATCTAATAATAATAATAATAATATCTGGGGTTTAACGTCCCCAAACCACCATATGATTATGAGAGACGCCGTAGTGGAGGGCTCCGGAAATTTCGACCATCTGGGATCAGACCATCTGCGACCAAGCTGCGTTGTCACATAATGACGTCACAGCTTTTGACGATCTGTAGCGTCATCGTAACGTCATATGCGTTATCACGTCATGATTTTTGCGACACTCGTTCCCGACGCCGAAGGTGAAATTTCGTGTTAGATGAGGCATCTAAGGCTTTCGCCTTAAAGGGACTGTCTACCGCTCGGAAAAAATTTTCTGATTGTGGCGAAAATAAGAAGATCGTTCATTTCATCGGCGGCGACGAGCATGCTTTTGTCCCATAAAAAATGAATTATAATTTAATTTAATTGACGTTGAAAGTCGACAAAGAATGACCGCTAGCGTCACCCAACAGCAATGTGGTTCAATCTATTGGCAGGACAAGAAATCCGCGCAGGTAGACTCATTTTGCTTAAAAACAAACATGTATAACTTGAAATTGTGTTTTACGCACTTGAGACAGCTTTAGGTTGCGCCAGAGAGTAATTTTTGCTTTTTTTTCTCACGCGTTCAAAGAGGCGCCCGGTGGCGCTGCTGGCGGCGCGTTCGCCTGCCTACGCCTACGGCGGAGAAACGCGAGCACTGCGTCCGATGCCGCTCATAACAAAAAAAAAAAAAAAAAAAAAGTCATCGGCTAATAGCAGCGCGCCTGACTTCAGGGAATTTCGAGCTATGCCCGCGAGTCCAACGTAATCTAGTAACGTTGCGCGAGTCCTCATGCGTAAAGTGCACACCAGTATTCACCGAGGTTCTGCATTGAAGATTTTGCCATCACCTTCCGCTTCACTAAGGCGTCCATGCTGGCTCTGATATCGCATATGCAGCACATAACACCTAAACATAACTGAAAGACAGCAGGGACCTTCTGTTCCTTTCGTTTTTGTAGCAGGTTTGGCATGAGTGGAACCACTACAGTTCGTTTCACAACGCCGGCGTACCAGTGTTGCTGGAACAGGCCAACTTTTCCGCTCGACTGTGGTGGTTTTTCAGGCTGAATAAACAAAGCTGGAGAAACCGTGGTAATAATATTTTATCTGACAATTTGTGTGCTTTAAACGACCACTACGCTATTTGTTTTGTTATTAAACAACTTGGATCATCTCCTCGAAAGGAACCCTGATGGGATGCGAAGCAGCAGCGGTGCGCACGGCGTTGACCAGGTTGAAACGGGCGTCTTCGCAGATAAACGAGCCGAAAGAGTGTTTCCACTCGACGTGCGGTCGAGCGTTGCGGGCGGTGGAGAGGGTGAAGCGAGAGAGAAGTGACGCGTTCAGAGGTGTTGCGAGCGGGCGGAGCAGCCGGCAGCTGCGGGCGCTGCCGCGAGCATGCTGCGGGCGAGGGAGAGAGTGACGTCAGCGCGCACCTGCGAGGGAAGCGTGCGAGGGGAGCGTGATGTCAACGCGCAGCTGTGGCGTGACCTACTTGGCAACGCTCTAACACCTACGGCGATGGGAACGCGTTGCGGCGCATTCGTACGGACGCACGTAACGTACGCCGTTACACACGTGAGTCAAAGAGCTGCTTCGCGTCTAAAAATTGATGAAGCCTGCAAAAACTGCACGTGGTCTCAGTTTTCGCCTTTCACCGGAACTACAATCGTCATCGCCTCCACCAAGCAGTGTTGTGGGCATTCATCACACCAATCGAAGAAGACCGAACGCAGATAGCAAAATTCAGTTTTAAAAATTTCTACTCACTTTCGACAGAAACCGCTGCAAGGTTGGGCACTTCAGACGGTGCGCTTTTTATTGCGACACACAACAGAAAAGCGATGAAGGGGGTAGACGGTCCCTTTAAATGTCACAGCGTCCCTTATGCGACTGCTTAGGACGACTGGAAGGCTGGAGCCGTCGTCTTTCTTTCGTAGTTGATTGTGCTGATCCTGCCCTAAGGCTCTCCACACCCAATGTGCTTTTGCACGGCCTCCGGGATCGCAGGAATCGGAAGCTTTCTGCACCTCACGTGGTTTTTCAGTGCCTCCGTGATCGTCCCACTATTGACCAAGCGACGATGTCGTGTGATGACGGCATCATCTGACGTCACCGTGACCCCATGATGACGTCACAAATTTTGGCAGCCTGTGACTTCGTGATGATGATGATGATGATTTTTTGGATCGCTCGCGTTGACGCCGCCGATGGCGACGGTCACTTCTCGCGTTCGTTAAAGCGGGTCTCAAACACGCGGACCGCTCACCTTTCGCTAGCGGCATGCACACGACACTCTTCGTCCCATACTTTCTGCACATTGCGACTGTTTTGAGACATTGCCAAATGGTGCTCGCATTATTTTCTCGGCTATCGTGATTAATAAAGCTTTGTTCGGGTAATGTACAATTCCACCCTGTATGAATCAAGACCAACTAGCTCGACTTTCCGTTTTGTTGTTCGGGTAAGCTACACAGAAGTCTTCCACATTGTTTTATTTTTTTTTACGTAAGGCACCCCCACGCGGTCACGTACCTTGTGTTGAAACATGACCGCGGAACAAAAACAATTCAGGATCGGCGTCCAGATTTTAAACATTCTGGAGATTGCTACCCATATGTTTTCTGGAATCCTGACGCCAAATCCCCTTCTTCAGAATTGACCCATATATGAGATATGGGACAGGTCTTTGAAAGGGCAACATTAGCCGAAATTTGTTCAAACTGCACCCCCCCCCCCCCACTTCATGTTCCCCACTTCTTCACTGTCCTAGCGCTTTGCGGGACTAAACAGCGTGACTGCGGCGCGGTAGCTGATGGGAGTTTGAGGCCCCTCATCTAGCTCTCGCCTTAAAATTACATAAACGATAAAGCGCGGTCAAGGTTACGTAGTACACAAAAATTCTCAGTTCACGAAAGAATGCTTGTTTCCGATTTCAGTCAACCATCCATGTTTGCGCATCTCCGCGTGTTTTCTTGCTGTCTCGTTGTGTACAGTTTGCGCATAAGATTTTTACCTTACAAGTACAAACCAACTCACACAGCAAGTCTGATTAATTACGACCAACACCACACTACGCCCGGCGTTGAATACGCAAATGAACGACAGCGAAGGCTTATCGTATAGCGCCGTCAAAAAATTTTTTGAGTGCTGGTAAACGATGCAGGACAAGATACTAAACACGTACCACAAGCGCTCGTAGTTTTATTTCATAACGCAATACCAAATAGCCGACCTAGTTATCTTATAAAAAAAAGTAAAAAAAAAGAAGAAGAGTTGAGGCAATGACGCAGAGTATCTACAAAACGAAAACCTACATGACGTAAACGAAAAACAACTAGTCTTTGACGCTTTACTGCTATGGTTGCGCGTGTAACGAACCGTTCGCAGTAAGCGGCGTCCAGATGTTTGGAGAGTTCCATGCAATTCTGCCATTTA
>JALIZH010028553.1:0-18754 GCA_030522465.1 Rhipicephalus appendiculatus | reverse complement strand
GGCGGAGCAGAGCCCCGTGATGGTGCTTGAGCCATCTCAACAAAAAAAAAAAAATACAGAAGGAGCGCACGAACGTCTACGCTCAGCCACTGTTTTCTTTTCTGAGTACATGGGCCTTCCCGAATAGGGGCCCCAAAAGTATGGGGCCCCAAAGAAATAGCGTCGAGGCCACTGCGCATGCGCGAAACCAAAACAGAATTTGGGTTTTGCGTTGGGGACGCTATATCTCGAATTTAGCGGGAGCCCCCAAGCCTGCCCCAAAACGCTTTGCGTCAAGCACTGATGGGGGCACGCACTGAAGTGACGGTTCTCAGCGTGCTCTTGGCTGATAAAAGCTGATAAACTTGGCTGATAAAAACGCGCGTGGTTACTTTAAGAGAAAAAAAGTTGCATTTTGATACTGAAACCTTTTTTTTTTCGCATTTAAACACGAAGAAACGCATCTTGAAGTTATTACTTTTTATTACTAAAAGGTATTTTTTACTTTTATTTTTGTAGTAGCTTCCCTTCGACGCCGTAGGCGCTAGAAATGCAAGACGCAACCGGTAAGAGCAAAACCCTAATAGATACGAATAGCTATTTGACTAGGCTGTGTAACGCTGTCCCTCCCACCGTGCGTACGAACGCGTCGCAACGCGCTCCCCTCGCCGCAGGTGTTGGAGCGGTGCCAAGTTGGTCACGCCGCAGCTGCGCGTTGACGTCACGCTCCCCTCGCAGTGCGCGCTGACGTCACTCTCTCCCTCGCCTGCCGCGCGCTCGCCGGAGCGCCCGCAGCTGCCGCCTGACGCGCGCCTAACGTACGCGTTGAAACATGTCTGTACGTCTCACCTCTCTCTCGCTTCACCCTCTCCACCGCTCCCATGCGCAACGCTGCTGCTTCGCATCCCATCAGGGTTCCCTTTGGGAAGATGTACGTAATTTTTTTGAAAACTCTCATCTCCTACTTGACCGAAAGCTAGCGTATGCAAAGGCTTTGGGGCCCCAAATTTTTGGGGCCCCTATTCGAAAACTCCCTATTTCTTTCTTTTAGTGCTATCGGCGTCATGACACTTGTTCTAGGCACGGTACTGTTCTGCATACTCCAATTCGTGCGGCGTCTTTCGCTCAAGTTCTGATGGCGCCAGTGTAGTTATCGAAGTTCGTCTTCCGTGGTGTTTCATAGCAAAGTCTCATGAATGCAAGAATGCGGTTGCTTTGCCTCTCACGGCTTTCACACACCAGCGATTCAAAAGATCCCGTGGATGAAAGCTTGACTTATCTACTATGAGATTGACTTATATCCAAATGAGATAACAGCCTTTTAACCGCCCGTGCCGATGCTAGATGCAACAGAACAGGCATTTGCGTAACAGCAGATAATTTAGCGTACTGTATCTTAGTTCTTCCTGCTAAATTATTCAAGAGCTTCTTTTACCGATATAATTTGATTGTTAGCAGAATGCTCCGTTTATTGTCCTTCATTTCCATGCTACAAATTACCTAGGCCTCCCTACAGTTTTTTCCTGTCTTTTTATTAGATGCGAAGCATCTTATGCTCGGGGCTCTGTCCGTCCCTCCCGCGTCCCGCGTCCCCCCATCCCCCCGTCCCCCCGTCCCGCGTCCCGCGTCCGGCCACTTTCATGAAGTAGGGAAGCACCCATTATGAGAACCAGGACACTGTAGCAATATGAAGGCCGTCAACCACTACTACAGTCATCAGAGTCATGGCCGAGAGCACAGAGAGGCTGCTTAGCAATGGCTAGGCAGGTGGTGTCTGTCGCCCAGGTTGACCGCATTCCTTGATCTTGCTTGCATGTGTTTGGAGGGGGGCTTAGTCCGTCTCTCCTTCCCGCGTCCCACACCACCACCGCGCTTGCGCGTCCCCTCCCCCTCTCTCTCCTACGCTCACCCCCTTTGTCTCCTCTAGGAATCCTCTACTCTACGAAGCGGCCCCCCGCGTCCCACACCCCCTACAGCGCATGCGCGTACCCTCCCCTCCCCTATCCTTTCCTACACTCATCCTCATTCTCTACTCTAGACGGAACGTCGAACGTTACCTAGAGAAGGCAATGGCACAGAACATACAGCCACACACGCCTTTCGTGCTTGCGGGTGACTTCAACGTGGATATAACCACGAACGACTGGCTCGTCCACCACATGATAGACGTGTACTCATTGCGACGCATTTCCGACGACAACATACAACCGACAACCATAAGGGGAACGTGCATAGACCTCATCTTCGCAAACTTCACAATGAAAACTCTTCAAAAGACCCCTGACGCTACACTTCACCGATCACAAGGCCGTCGTCTTCAAAGCGCCCCGTGCACCGACGCAAGGAATCGCACACGTTCCCTAAATAAACACGCAACCACCACATTCTCCGTCTTCTCTTATACATTCTCATTTATCCTTGCAATAAAATTCCCGCTCAAGCTATCTATCTCTCCGCTGCTTCGCATCCACACATGCTTCCCTTTAGCGAGAGATGGCGAATTTTTTAATATGTGCTTTGTATTCTGCATCTAAATTCGTTCTCTGCTATTCTTATTTTTTAACTGTCTGCGTAATTGCTACAGCTTACATATCTAAATTCCTGGTGGGTTTACTGTTACGCCAAGGCGATGTTGAGGACAAAGCAAAAATAGTGTGAGCGTGTCTGAGTATAGAGTAACCAAAATTGTTTTACAGCAAACGCTCTTATCAGATCACAACGGCAGTGGCAGTGGGGTAGTTGTCCGCCGCCGCCACCATGATCAATCAAGCTTGAGCATCTTTGACAGCGGATAAGGTTCGTGCCCTCAACCTCGCTTTTCATGACCAAGCAATGGAGTCAACCTTGTTATTCTTCGCTGACACCCACCACCTACCTAGCCATTGCTAAGCAGCCACTCCGTGCTCTCGGCCATGATTCTGGTGACAGTGATGGTGGTTGAGGCCCTAAATATATTATAAAGTGAAAGTTGTATTGAGATCCCGACAAGAGCCTATTTAGGCGCCGTAGTTATACGCCGCCGCCAACGCTGGTGTCCGTAACCGCTAAGCTATCGCGAGAAATAAGAAAAAAATATAATGATAAAACATTTCTAGGAATGAATGGGATTTAAACCCGGAATCTCAGCGTCGCAGTCGAGTATTCTACCACAGAGCTGATTATTGAAACTCTTTCGCTAGAACACCCTATACAGGTGTCATGTCGGGCAAGGACACGCGTTAACATGTGTAATATAGCGTCGTATAAGAGTAAAATAACAACCAGGCGTCACACAATGCGAATTGCCCAACGAGTGGATCGTTGAATGCTTCCAACCCAATATAAAAATTCAGCCATAATTTTTCATCGTCATCAGCCACAGCACAAGCAAAGTGCGCATAATGCCTTACATGGGTGTAGCGGGTACCTCGCTTATGCGCAGAATAATGAATATTTGCGTGGTGAATGCCTCCCTACTTCATGAAAGGTAAGGTGCTTTATGGCCTGGTTGGTACCTTGCATGTGTTCTTCTATTAATTGCCCCAAGTTCTACAACGGACTCTGGAAAGGAAACAGTTCCAGCTTTCGCTGTGACTGTGATGCGTGTTCTGCGCGGGCATGGCGATTTTTTTTACGATTGAGTAAACTAGCGAAATTCAGTCTGTATTATAATTATGGAAATTAAACGAAAAAATCTTAAATACGTTAACAAAACGATTTGAGTAACATAATACCAAATACATTGTTTCTCTGATACGAGTCCCTCGAGCAGCCTTGTGTTTTTTATTTCTTTGCGTACTGCAGACACATTTAGCGTTTCTGTCTGTCTGTCTATCTATCTATCTATCTATCTATCTATCTATCTATCTATCTATCTATCTATCTATCTATCTATCTATCTATCTATCTATCTATCTATCTATCTATCTATCTATCTATCTATCTATCTATCTAGCCGCCTACGTCTGGGTGCTCTCGTGATCACCTCCTTAACTTGGCGTAGACCAGAATTAGAGGGGAGGGTAAGACGGTTTGACGATTATGACTGTCTGGTCATGACATGAATAATTTGAAAATCCCGTCACGTACGACGTCACACCCTTTCCTCCAGACACGTGTCGCACATACCCGTACACCACGGGCCGCGGTATGCGGGTATGCGCCGCTGGTGTTTGATAACTTATATCTACCCAGGAACGGCGAGGACGTACATTGGTCATTTATATGCCAGAGCGTTAAGAAAAACTGACATCGGTGGCGTTTACCCGACGAATGCACAGAAGATATGTTATGGTCTCAGCAGGAATCGAACCCAAGCATTCTGCGTGGCAATAAAGTATTCTTCCACAGAGTCACGCCAGATCTCGGAACTCCTTTGCAAAAGATCCTATGCAGGCGTAATGTTGGTGAAATGTAAATTGTGGTTGCAGTGTTGCCCATCTAATTTTATAAACATTACATATGTACTCCAATTTTATACAGGCGTCACGTCGGGTTAGCGACAATTGTAGTTAAGTGCCATCCACTGAAGTTGGTCTATGTAGAGCACTATCCAGGACTACCATCCTCGCAATCACAAGCGCTACATTTCAGCTTACCGCTTCTGGTGTTGATAACACCCATGTTGCTGTTGGCATCGTTACGCAATTGTAAACAATTAGTTATATATAACATAAGCGACTGTTCAACATACATGTGTGTGCGTATATCATTTGTACATATGTTTTGCGTCATTTCTTACGCCTCGCTCAACAAAAAAATTACACCGCAATCATCTTCCCTCCTTATGCTTCGCTTGACATCAATTCCGACGGTAAGTGGGATCTGCCGATTTGTAGGGGCGAAGCTCCTTAGTGTCGAGACGCTCTGCTGGTAAGGGCAATGCCCTCGAACGCGGCGTCAGCGCAGCACTTCGTAAGAGACACCCGTACGCTCCGGAGTCGCGTTCCAAAAAGCCCCACTTTATTCTATACCGCTCCTTACATCACGATGAGGGCGCGAGTAGTCAGTCATCATTTTGACGCGCCCTCTACATCCCATCTTCCACAGCATGAATGTATTATCTTTAAGAAAACCCCGCAGTCACCGCAGTAACATGCACACATCAGTCACAAGGTCAGAACCTCAGTCTGCGTGGGGTTTTCAAACGTCTTCCATAACGTGAATATCGAGCATCGGGAGACCCAGGAACCGGTGCACTTTCATTGTGCTCGTAGTCCGTCGAAGACTGGCCGAGTTAAAGCGTCCTCACTGTGGTCACCATCGACTGGAGCATCCGACACCAGGCCTGAAGGTTCAGAAGTATGTTCATGAACATTCGCAGTCTGTTGCCTGTGGTATGGGCGAGGTTGTCATGGATGAATTCCTCGAACAAGCAGGTGATGAAGCGCATAATGTAGACGGGGAACTGACGCTTGGGACAAGATGTCGCCGATTCTTGACTAGGACACTGCTGGGCGCCTGGACCACATAAGAGCGTGGCCTTTTAGCAGGACACAGAACTGTAGCCCACACTTTGGCATCTCGCACCCACACTTCTTCCCCTTCTTTCAGGGCACGGAGATCCTTTGCTGCGTGGTGAGTATTGAAATTCCTTGCTTGCACTTGTCGTTGTCTTCTGTCCCTGTCTTCAAAGTCGTTGGTCGATGGCCAGTTCGGCCTGAGCTTTTTTCCAAGAACTGGGATTCGCGTCCGTAGGGAGCGTCCCATCAGGAGCTCGGCTGGACTATACCCGCAGATGCCTGGGGTGTTGCGGTAAGCGAGTAATGCCAAGAATGGATCATTGGATTTTTTAACGTGTCCTTAATGATGCGGACCATGCGCTCTACTTCCCCCTTAGATTGCGGATAAAGGGAACTACTTGTAATGTGCTGGAATCCGTATACCTCGGCAAAGTTCTGAAATGCTGTACAAGCGAACTGCGGCCCATTGTCGCTGATCACGGTATCTGGAATGCCATGTCGTGCAAAAATGCTTTTCGACGCAAGGATGACCGCATCAGCCGACGTGGATCGCAGTGAAATAACTTCCGGGTATCTAGAGCGGTAGTCCACTACGAGCAAGAAATCTTGGCCATCTAGACGGAATAAATCAATGGCGACTTGCTCCCAAGGTGAGGAGGGAGTCTTAGTGCAGATTAGAGACTCAGCTGGCTGGATTCTAGTAGTTGGATATGGCTGTCTTGAGTTAGCTAGTGATACCGGGCCACCAGAGCGAACTTCTGGCTAAAGCCAAACACCGGTTGATGCCTTGATGGCCCTCATGTAGCAATTCCAGCATGTTCTTGCACAGAGCATTTGGGACAACGAGCCTTTCATCCATCATTAACAAGCTTTCACAGACAGAGAAGTTGCTGCGATGTTTCCAAAAAGGAGTCATGTTTAGGGGTAACCGATCATGTCTGGGCCAGCCTGTAGTGCAGTATTGTGCCAGTGTAGCGCATTCTCCATCCAAAGCCTGCTGGGCTTTAAAGTTATCCAGACGTACTGCCAAAGTAGAGGGAAGAGCCGCAAGTACCTGGGATACGAAGAGTTCCACGTTGTTTGCTGAAACTGGAGGTGATACTTGAGGGTCCCTGGACATCCGCAGTGGCTAAGAATTTGCCTGGCACGTATCTGATGGAGAACTGGTACGGAAGCAGTCGTATGCGGAAACGTTGCACCCTTGGAGGCATGACGTCGAGGTCAGCTGAACCAAGCAGCTTAACAAGTGGTTGGTTATCGGTCTCGATGATAAACTGGAGACCCCGCAAGAACTCGTCGAATCTTTGGACAGCCCACGCAGCAGCCAGAGCTTCCTTTTCGATTTGACTGTATTTCTGCTCTGTAGAGGTCAGAGCTCTTGATGCAAAAGCGACTGGACGTCTTTCTCCGTTAGGTTGGCCTTGTAAGAGTACGGCTCCAAATCCATAAGAGCTAGCATCTGCAGATACTGTCACGTGGTTGTGACGTCGACGAAGGCAACAGACGACGTGTCCAAGATGAAGCTGTTTATTAGGCCGAACTTGTGGCCGGTAAACGGAAAGTAAGATTACAGCAATACACGCTGGCACTGATAGCGGCGAACAGAGCGTCGGCCGTCGATCTACTGGACATCGTTGGAACGCGCCGGCTTTTATAACTCACGCGTCGAACATTCTAGCCTTATCACTGCTGGTCGTGCAAGCTCCAGAATAAGCTGGTCGGTTCGCGTCCGGCGTGCAATCTTAACAAGACGATCTACTATAATCGCGAAGCTTCTCGAATGCTAAGGCGTGGTCTGCGCCGAGCGTTACCGACAGTCTTTGTGGGCGAAAACCGAATACAGCAAACGCGAAAATAAGAAACGCGCGTGGCAATGCCCTTCTCTGAAAAAGCATCGTCCCGATGCTTAAAACGGAACACGGGGGGGGGAAAAATGCATGCAACAAAAAACAACAACAATAAAGCAAGAAAGCACAATAATAAAGCCATAGGTGCAGTCCTCAGGTTCGCTAACGCGCGTAGTACGGCTTGAGGCGTACGACATGGACGACTTCAGGTCGCGCACGGCGCCGTTGAGAGTTCGTAATGCCGACCGGGACAACCTCGTAGTCCAGAGCGCCTAGACGTCGAAGCACTTTGTATGGCCCGAAGTATCGCCGAAGAAGTTTGTCACAAAGTCCACGTCGGCGTATCGGCGTCCACACCCAAACGCGGTCGCCGGGCTGGTATTCCACGAAGCGTCGTCGAAGGTTGTAGCGGCGGCTGTCGGTCGCCTGCTGATTCTTGATACGTAGGCGGGCGAGTTGTCGGGCTTCTTCGGCGCGCTGTAGGTAGGTGGTGACGTCGATGTTTTCCTCGTCAGTGACGTTTGGTAACATGGCGTCAAGCGTCGTTGATGGGCTCCGTCCGTAGACCAACTTGTACGGCGACAGCTGCGTCGTTTCTTGCACTGCCGTGTTGTATGCGAAGGTCACGAACGGAAGGATGGCATCCCATGTCTTGTGCTCGACGTCAACGTACATGGCCAGCATGTCGGCGATGGTCTTGTTTAGACGCTCGGTGAGGCCGTTGGTCTGTGGGTGATAGGCGGTGGTGCGGCGGTGGCTTGTTTGGCTGTATCTCAAAATGGCCTGAGTTAGCTCTGCAGTAAAGGCCGTACTATTGTCGGTGATGAGGACCTCTGGGGCGCCATGACGCAGGACAATGTCTTCAACGAAGAATTTCGCTACCTCGGCTGCACTGCCTCTAGGTAGGGCCCTTGTTTCGGCGTAGCGGCTGAGGTAGTCCGTAGCTACGACGATCCACTTATTCCCGCAAGTCGACGTAGGAAACGGCCCCAGTAGGTCCATACCGATTTGCTGGAACGGGCGGTGAGGTGGTTCGATCGGCTGAAGGAAGCCTGCTGGTCTTGACGGCGGTGTCTTGCGTCGCTGACAGTCTCGACATGTCCTGACGTAACGAGCGACGTCGGCGGCAAGGCGTGGCCAGTAGTACTTCTCTTGTATCCTTGCGAGCGTGCGGGAAACACCGAGGTGTCCAGCCGTCGGGTCGTCGTGCAGGGCCAGGAGGACTTCTGGCCTCACTGCTGAAGGAACCACGAGGAGGTGTTCGGCTCGAATGGGCGAGAAGTTCTTCTTTAGGAGAACTCCGTTTCGCAGGAAGAACGACGCCAGTCCTCTCTTGAATGCCTTCGGAACAGTGGTGCTCTTGCCCTCGAGGTATTCCATAAGGCCCCTTAGTTCTGGGTCCGCTCGCTGTTGCTCGGCGAAGTCGTCGGCACTTATGGTTCCCAGGAAGCAGTGATCATCCAGGTCGTCCTGCGGCGGTGGGTCGACGGGGGGCACGAGATAGGCAGTCGGCGTCGGAGTGTTTTCTCCCGGACTTGTAAACTACGGTAATGTCGAATTCTTGAAGTCTCAGGCTCCACCGTGCGAGGCGACCCGAAGGGTCTTTCAAGTTAGCTAGCCAACACAAGGCGTGGTGGTCGCTCACAACTTTGAAGGGCCTGCCGTAAAGGTAGGGGCGAAACTTTGATGTAGCCCAGATGATGGCAAGGCACTCCTTTTCTGTTGTGGAGCAGTTGGCCTCTGCCTTGGATAGCGACCGGCTAGCATAACTGATAACCCTTTCCAGTCCCTCCGTCCTCTGCACAAGGACGGCGCCGAGTCCCACGCTGCTTGCGTCGGTGTGCACTTCTGTTTCGCCGTGGTCGTCGAAATGCGCAAGTAACGGAGGCGTTTGCAGGCGTCGTTTTAGGTCTTGAAATGCTTCCTCCTGCGGCGTTTCCCACCTAAACTCGACGTCGGCCCTGGTGAGGTTAGTTAGTGGCTCAGCGATGCGGGCGAAGTTTTTGACAAATCGCCGGTAATAGGCGCACAGCCCAAGAAATCGACGAACGGCCTTCTTGTCGGCGGGTGGCGGGAATGTAGCGATGGCGGTTGTCTTCTGCGGATCAGGGCGTACTCCGGACTTACTTATCACGTGGCCCAAGAACAAAAGTTCTTCGTACGCGAAGCGGCACTTTTCTGGCTTGAGTGTGAGTCCGGAGGTCTTGATTGCTTGAAGTACAGCTTCAAGTCGCCGGAGGTGTTCGTCGAAGTTTGCGGAAAACACAACGACGTCGTCCAAGTAGACAAGGCAAGTCTGCCACTTCAAGCCGGCCAGTACAGTATCCATAACGCGTTGGAAGGTCGCGGGGGCCGAGCAAAGATCGAAAGGCATGACCTTGAACTCGAACAAGCCGTCTGGTGTTATAAAGGCCGTCTTTTCTCGGTCTCTCTCGTCGACTTCGATCTGCCAGTAGCCTGTCTTCAGGTCCATCGAGGAAAAGTACTTCGCGTTGTGGAGTCGATCCAGGGCGTCGTCTATACGTGGGAGGGGATACACGTCCTTCTTCGTGATCTTGTTCAGGCGACGATAGTCGACGCAGAAACGTAGGCTTCCGTCCTTCTTCTTCACCAATACCACGGGAGACGCCCAGGGACTCTTGGACGGCTGGATGATGTCGTCGCGAAGCATTTCGTCGACTTGTTTCTTTACGGCTTCTCGTTCTCGCGTAGAAACTCGATACGGGCTCTGACGTATTGGTCGGGCACTTTCTTCGGTTATGATACGATGTTTCGCGACTGGGGTCTGTCGAATTCTTGACGACGACGAGAAGCAGTCCTTAAATTGCAGGAGCAGCCTTTTGAGCTGGTCTTGCTTCTGCTTCGGGAGCCTCGGGTTGACGTTGAAATCTATTCCGGGACCTTGAGTCGTCGAAGCAGGTTCGGTAGCATCGGAGAGGGCGAAAGCATTGCTGGTGTCCACGAATTTCTCGATGTAGGCGACCGTCGTACCAATGTTAAGGTGCCTATATTCGTGGCTGAAGTTTGTGAGCAGTACCTTTGCTTTGCCATCACGCAATTCGGCGATGCCTCTTGCGACGCAAATTTGACGGTTCAGGAGTAGGTGCTGATCGCCCTCGATGACGCATTCAAGGTTCGCAGGTTTTTCGGTGCCGGCGGAAATAATGACGCTGGAGCGCGGCGGAACGGTCACCTGCTCTTCTATCACATTCAATGCATGGTTCCCTGGCGTTGCCTGGGGCGGGAGCGCTTCGTCAGAGGTTAGTGTTATCGACTCAGACCTCAGGTCGATGACGGCGCCGTGGTCACTTAGGAAGTCCATTCCAAGTATCACATCCCTGGAGCAGTTTTGTAGGATTACAAAGCTCGCAGGATAAGTCCGGTTATTGATGGTGACTGTCGCCGTGCAGACTCCAATCGGCGTTATCAGGTGGCCTCCAGCTGTCCGGATTTCGGGTCCACTCCAAGCGGTCTTTACTTTCTTCAGCTTGGTGGCGAATGGCCCACTGACGACGGAATAGTCGGCCCCAGTGTCGACGAGAGCGGTGACGTTGTGGCCGTCGATGAGAATGTCGAGGTCGCTGGTTCGTCGTCGTGCGTTGCGGTTGGGTCGCGGCGTCTAATCACGGCTGCGTCGAAATGTTGCTCTACGTCGATGTTGCGTCGTTAGGTTTTCTTTGGTCCTCGAGGGTTCGTCGGCGGGGTTTCGTCTGCTTCGCGTCGTGTGCTGCAGGTCTCGTCGCGTTGTCGTCGTCGGCGGCCGCGGAGGATCTTCGGCATTTCGTCGTACAGCAACCGCACCTCCATCGGTTGCTGCCCTTAGTTTCCCTGATACGGGCTAGGCGACCGGCCCCGGTTTGGGCCAGTGTACTGCCGCGGTGCGGTGACATGTAGCGGCCGGGCGACGGCGAGCGGGAAGGTCGTCGCTCTTGCCACTGTGTTCCGGTGATGTAGTCGTCGATGTCGCGAAGTCGTTCACCTGGCTGTGGACGCGGCGCATTGACGGAGAAACCACGCAGCCCCATCTGTCGGTACTGGCAGCGGCGGTAGGTGTGGCCGGCCTCCCCGCAGTGGTAGCAGAGCGGGCGGTTGTCAGGAGCGCGCCAAACGTCGGTTTTCCTTGGCGCGTAGCGCTGGCTGGTTGGCGGGTGGTATGACGTCGATGGTGGCGGCGGTGGTGTCTGACGACGGAACTGCGGTGGAGTGGCGTCTTGACGAGGGCGGGGAAGGGGTAGCGGGACGGCGGACAGCAGCAGCGTAGCTCATAGCCTGCGGCTGCGGGTGCGCTGACTCGGAAATGCCCATCGATTGTTGGATTTCTGCTCTGACGATATCTGCGATCGAGTCTACTTGAGGCTGCGATTCCGGAAACATCTTACGCAGCTCTTCACGCACGACTGCTCGGATGGTCTCGCGCAGGTCGTCGGTGCTGTGGGCTTGAACTTCGGCGTAGTCCATTGTCGGTGAGCGGCGGTTGTACTGCCTTGTCCTCATCTCAAGCGCCTTTTCTATAGTTGTAGCTTCGGTGAGGAATTCGGCGACCGTTGTGGGCGGGTTGCGGACAAGTCCTGCGAACAGTTCTTGTTTAACGCCCCGCATGAGCAGGCGAAGTTTTTTGTCTTCGGCCATCGCAGCGTCGGCAAGGCGGAATAGTCGAGTCATCTCTTCCGTGAATATGGTGACGCTTTCATTTGGTAGCTGAACCCGGGTCTCCAGCAAAGAAGCAGCTCTTTCGTTGCGAACGACGCTCGTGAACGTCTGCAGGAATGCGCTGCGGAAATTATCCCAGGTTTGAAGGGATGATTCTCGATTTTCATACCAGGTTCTTGCCGAGTCTTCCAGGTAGAAGTAAACGTGTCGCTGCTTGTCGTCGGTGCTCCAGTTGTTAAAGGCGGCGACACGCTCGTATGTCTCAAGCCAGGTTTCCGGGTCTTCCAGTGATGAACCGCGGAAAGTTGGTGGCTCCTTCGGTTGCCGGAGCACAATCGGGGCAGGTGGCACAGGGGCCGTCATTGTCGCCGTGGTCGAGGTCAGGGTCTTGGTCTTGCGAGTCTTGTCGGGCAGAGGGCCGTACTCCGGATGTAGACCTTGTTGCCTACGGCTAACTCGCTGGTCGTGGTTGACGTCGACGCCTCCTTCACGACTGGGGCTGGGTTCACGACTTGATGGGGGTGTCCGGTACATGAACGAAGCAGCACCTCCACCAGATGTCACGTGGTTGTGACGTCGACGAAGGCAACAGACGACGTGTCCAAGATGAAGCTGTTTATTAGGCCGAACTTGTGGCCGGTAAACGGAAAGTAAGATTACAGCAATACACGCTGGCACTGATAGCGGCGAACAGAGCGTCGGCCGTCGATCTACTGGACATCGTTGGAACGCGCCGGCTTTTATAACTCACGCGTCGAACATTCTAGCCTTATCACTGCTGGTCGTGCAAGCTCCAGAATAAGCTGGTCGGTTCGCGTCCGGCGCGCAATCTTTAACAAGACGATCTACTATAATCGCGAAGCTTCTCGAATGCTAAGGCGTGGTCTGCGCCGAACGTTACCGACAGTCTTTGTGGGCGAAAACCGAATACAGCAAACGCGAAAATAAGAAACGCGCGTGGCAATACAATTGTTGTAAGCTCGGGGTTATACCTGGCTACACAGACACTTGAAGTCACCATTTGCTTCAGCGACTCAAACGCTGTGGCTTGAGCAGGCCCCCAGGTCCAAGTAGTGTTCTTGTTTAGCAGCAGCCGAATCGGTGCGGTCACGGTCGAGAGGTTCGACAAGAAGCGTCCAATGTTGGTTGAGCATGCCGAGGAAGCGTCGATCTCCAGCCAAGTCAGTAGGAGGCTGAAACTCCGAAATGGCAGCTAGCTTGTCTGGGTCAGGTGCCACGCCGTCAGCACTGACGATGACGCCAAGAAATTTGACTGCTGAAACACCGAAGGCGCATTTGGAGGCATTCAGAGTGATGCCGCCCTCTTGAAGTTTCTGAAGAAGAAGCCGTAGACGATGGTCATGCTTTGCTCTATCTCTGCCGAACAGCAGAATATCGTCAACCATGTTGACGCATCCTTCGGTTCCTTCAAGAATGTCAGACATCTGGCGCTGGAAAATTTCCGGAGCAGACGTAATTCCAAAGGGCACGCGGCAGTAGCAGTAGCGTCCGAACGGAGTAATAAACGTTGAATACTCTTGCGAGCTTTCAGAGAGACGCACCTGGTGGAATCCGGCTTGTGCGTCCAGCTTGGAGAATACTGTTGCAGGTCCAACTAGTCCAAGCACCTGGTCGACTGTTGGCATAAGGTGTCGCTCACGGAGTACCACTTGGTTAAGTTTTGTTGAATCCACGCACAGTCGATAACCACCGAATGATATGGGAACGACTACAAGTCCGGCGCACCACGGCGTTGGTGTCTCAACTCGTCGAATCACCCCATCTCACTCGACCTTATCGGGTTCGCTTTTCACCACTCCCAAAAGCGGTATGGGGATCCTTCTAGGTACGGGTAAGGAGAATGGCACTGCTTCTGGCTTGATGAGAATGTGATACTCGTCAGGCATTGGTACCCAAGCCTGAGAAGAGTGGAGACGCGGCTTGATGCACTGATCGAAGCGTAGCAATTGTGTGGTCTTGTGGTTGATCGTCCACAAACTGGATGACTCCGAGACCAACAATCGCCTCGTAACCCAGGAGAGGTGTGTCAATACCATGCACCACGTACAGTTTCTGTTGTATGGAGCGAGAACGCCAGGTCAAAGTTGCCGGAAACGTACCGATGAGGTTCAGTCAGTTGCGTCCAGGCCCAAGAAGTTGCTCGCCTCCTGGCGGGTCAAGCGAAGCTGGGCATCCCTGGAACGTTATAGGAACCACAGTCACATCGGCACCCGAGTCCACTTTGAAGCGAAGAGCGCGTCCATTGACGTCAACGCTGACGAACCGACGAAGGTCGCGGAAGGCGTTTACTGCGAGCAGCTGAATGTGGCTGAGACGCTTCTTCCTGGAACGGCAAACTGCAGCGAAGTGTCCTCTCTTGTGGCATAAGTTGCACGTATCTTTCTTCGCCGGGCAATCATGGCGAGTGTGCGCCGAGTAACCACAGTAGTCGCACTTAGCGTTCGACGAGACGCGATGCTGGTTGGCCTCTGAACGAGAGGAGCGTTGACACGCGTCTGAGCTGCGGGCACTGGCTTGCTTCTTTGCAAGAGCGTCTATGTTGAAACGATCTGCTTGCGTACTCAGTGTTTGTTTTTCCTTTTCAGCGTCTTCGTGCTGGCGAGCTTGAGTCAGCGCATCTTGAAGCGCGAGTTTCGAGACGTGGCAGAGCTGGTCCGACAAGCGGAAATCCAGTAGACCCACGACAAAACGGTCGCGCACGAGACGATCTTCTACCATAAAAGGGTAGTTGCATTTCTTGGCCATGTTCTTGAGCACGGTGTAGAACGCGTCGACAGTCTCGCCGGGCAGCTGACTGCGTTTGTGGAACCGGCTGGACTCGTAGACTTCATTGATCGGGTGAACAAAGTATCCGTTGAACTTTTCCTTGACTGCGTCGTATGAGGCGTAAGCTTCCGTGTCAGTCATGAGAGAGGACAAAAAAATAACACCATCTCCCGCTAAAGGGAACCATGTGTAGATGTGAAGCAGCTTGCGCTAACGCTTACACTGGCGGCGGCGTTGACGCTGGTGCTCATCGCAGCGTTGCGCAGGAGAGAAAACTGGGGAGGCGCAAAGCACGCAGTGATGGAGCGGTGTTTCCTACTGGAACATGTCAATCGCTGCTAATGGGCAATGAGAGACAGAAGACTCCGACTGGACACAGAGACCCGCAGTCCGGTTTTAGTTAACGCGCACGCTGCGAATTTTTATTGTTCAACAACGCACAGGAGAAATCTCCCACCGGCACCAACCTTGCAGGTCGAAATCCATTGCCATATATACGGAGTGGCCAGTGAACGGTTGTGCAGCGCGAGCAGTCGGTTTTTTCAACCAAGAAACTCGCCAGCAGACGCTGCCTGCGTCGGCGTTGCGAGGCGAGAGAGGGGGAAGCGTAGGAGAGGAGAGAGAGGGGGACGCGCATGCGCAGTGGGAGTGTGGACGCCGCGGGCAGGGATGCCTAGAGGAAAGAGGGGGAGAGCGTAGGGGGGGGGAGAGAGGAGGGGAGGCGCATGCGCACTGAGGGTGTGGTTGCCGCGGGGAGGAATGCCTAAAGGAGAGAGAGGGGGGAAAGGAGGTTTTTTATTTTTTTTTAAAGGGTTTGCGCATGCGCAGTAAGGGATGCCACGCCGCACACCGGATTAAGCTCCGCCATAAGATGCTTCACATCTAATAACACGAGCTTGAGGACCCATGCAGTAGAGCAAGATGCGAACTTTTGTTTCTTCGGCAGCAGACGCTAGGCCTGACGCGAAGGAGAAGTCTTCGAACTGTTGAATCCATGCCGGCCACTGACCTGCGTTGTCGAAGTTGAACGGCGGCGGAGAGCGAAGAGAAACGCTGGCGCCCAGGGGAGCAGCAGAACTTGAGGTCTCGGGATCAGACATCTTAGTGGCAGGATCTCACTTCTGACACCATGTCGAGACGCTCTGCTAGTAAGGGCAATGCCCTCGAACGCGGCGTCAGCCGCAGCACTTCGTAAGAGACACTGATGTAGTCGGGGGTCTGCCCATGGAACCGGAGCTAGCCATGTCGCAGGGAGAAGTCGAGCAGAGTAGCCGGAGCTGACAACAGGAACGTTTTATTTACAGTATTTACACGGTAGCGTGTATGTACATGATGCAGGAAGATGATGATCTCTCGAGCGTCTCGGCGCTCGCGTTTTAAGGCCTTAGCCTTCCCAAGATTCCCTGCACGGGAAACAATAAAGTCCACGATAGTCCAATCGAGACGATGTCTTCAACTCCGCCCCAAAATGGGAAGATCAAACACCGCCTCCTTCCCAACCCTGGAAAGAGGGAAGAGGCACGCCCAGTTCGCCCGTCGGCGAGGGAGAGGAGTGCACAGGACGCAATACGGCCTCGCACTGCACTGCACAATGACCTGGCCGAGGTGACGCACATTCCTGTAAACCAGCCGTGTAGTCCGGTGCAGCGATGACTCCTCGACAGCGGCTGCGACGCAAGTGCCTCCCAGGCGGCTGCCACGAAGGAACCCTCGGAGTGTGGGAAACGTGTCTCCCAAGTTCTCGGGTGATTGTTCGGTGCGTCGCGTAGCACGATGACCAAAGGAAGCAGCCTCGCCTGCAAAGCAAACAGCCCCTCCTAGGCCAAAGTCAGTCGGGTGAGTCGAAAGGGGTTTGACGAGGTGCGCTGGAGGGTTTAGAGCATGATTGCCATGTTGTCGCCGCTACTGGTGCTCTTCGGGAAACGCTGACCCCTGGAATAAAGCAGGGCAGACTGGCGAAATAATCCCGATCGTCCAAGTGGAGCCAAGCCAAAAAGTCCGATCATAACAACACCCGTACGCTCCGGAGTCGCGTTCTAAAAAGCCCCACTTTATTCTATACCACTCCTTACATCACGATGAGGGCGCGACTAGTCAGTCATCATTTATACGCGCCCTCTACACTTAGGGTGTGGGTCTGTCCCTCCTCTGTAGTAGTAGTAGTAGTAGTAGTAGTAGTAGTAGTAGTAGTAGTAGTAGTAGTAGTAGTAGTAGTAGTAGGTAGGTAGCCACGTGTAGCGGAATGTACCCACTTCACGTGATATAGATGACGATGACGCAGTATAGTGGAATGTACCCACTACACGTGATAACGATGAAGTACAAGGGGCGTTCCAGTATAGTGGAATGTACCCATTACACGTGATAACGATGACGATGACGCTGATGATCACGTAGTATAAGCGCGTTCCAGACCACACATTCTCTTTCTGCCATGGATGAAAACAATCGAGCTTCGCCCACTCATCATCATTCACTTCGTGGATATGGCGTGATTTTTTTTTCATAGGCACAGAGTTTCTATCTACAACCTTCACATATAAGTTGACGATGCATCATGCTCAATTGTCGTAACTTTTAGGGGTGTCGCTGTATGGTGTTTTGCAAGGTGTCTCCCTTAACTAGAACCAAATACTTACACAGAAGTATAGTTAACCTCAACTCATTGAAACCAACTTCGTTGTCTGCCGTCATGTGGCTCTCGTTAGGGTATTTTTACATTGAGCGTAATTTGTTAATTAACAAAAATCAAATATGCAAAAATTTTATATTCACTTGAGGGCCAACTGCGTTTCATTACGTTGTAGAGGGCATTCCAGAACATCATTTCTTTGTTGGTAACGTAGTACATGCTGCGTAGTAATTTTTGCAGCGTTTTTAGAACGCCCTGTGATATACCACAGCAGGTAAGTAGAATATGAAATATCATTGCTAATTTATGTCCTAAAAGTATACAAGATGCCTCAAAAAAAAACTTTGCTACCAGCGTTGTTGCTACTCTACACCTGTGGGGGTAATCTTTTTTTGTTTTTGTTTTTTTATTTGCGACATAGACTTGCCCTTAAGGCATAATATTTGTTATGTATATCTGCATTAAATGTGCCCCGTTAGGCCGGTGTTGTGTATGAAGTGAAGCAGTGTCTTGTGGAATGTGTTGTCATGTATCCCTCGGTCATAACTGTTTGTGTCACTGTAGCGAAGGCCGGCTTGCAGGAGATGTACGACTGTAAGGCCGGCTTGCCTTACAGTCGGAACGCGGGAGCGTTCCGACTGTAACCTTTGGCACGTCCATATCAGATGGTATGCACCTTTGGGGTAATCATGTATTGCGAAAACGGCAATAGGCTTACGGAAAAGTAAGACTACACAACGGTACCTGCGCCACCGCGCGGAGGCTTCCTAATGACGTCCTTGCAAGTAAATGGCAGCCCACTAGCTGGTCGCCAAGTAAAGAAGCGACACCCATCTATTACAAATCTGTCATAGAAAAACCACTGACAGCGCAGCGTATTACGAGCTGGGATTTTAAGCATCCCGACTAATACCAGTAAGGTGTTTCGGAATGGAAACTATTTTAAAAAGTATGCTGTGAGCAAGAAAGTGTGAACTTTCGGGATACAAAGAGCTATTTTGATCAAAGTTAAACAAAATTCATCGGGGTTAAAAAAATTTTCAGTAAACACTGTTGTACGGGCTATTTCTGCTTAAATATATAAATCTATAGAACAGCGAACTTCAAATGTGTCGAAGGATTTTAAGGTACAAATGGGAAGTATCGTATCGGACACAATAATTGCGGAAGTATCTGGTATCTGTATCTCAAATAATTCTTGCGCGATTATCTTGTATCGTATAGCGATACAATTTCAAAGTATCTTTTTCCAGCCTTGGTGCCAAGTAAACAAAGTAAGCTGCTAATCTGAGGTTTTAAAGTGCGGAAAAGTACCCACTCACGGCACTTCCGCGTATAAGAGAGCTCGTCCGGGCACTACTGCGTCGTCTTTGGATGCCATACATGTAGCGCAGCAGGATGATGTTACTTAGTGGTGT
>JALIZH010028551.1:0-26231 GCA_030522465.1 Rhipicephalus appendiculatus | reverse complement strand
ATAACATGACTGTATGACGAACAAGAATGACTGTTCATATCATAAAAGTCATGACGAACTTGTCATGAATGGTATGGTTTACACGCCATGGCCGTCGTGCTCCTGCGGTCGTTTCCTTAACCTGATATATCCAGAAATTGGTTTGGTGAGACATTTCTGCATGACCAACATAAATGACAGGTGGTAATATGAAAATCACAACGTGCATGTCATGTACAACATGATTTCAATGTCACGCTCATGGTGCACCGATGGCCGTTTCGCTAGCGTGATATACATCAAATTTGGTATTGCGTGACGTCACTGTATGAGGAACACAAATGACAAGTGGTAATTTGGAATCATGACACGTCATGTGCAACATGACTTGCATGCCACGCTCATGGCACGCTGGCGGCTGTTTTGCTAGCTTCATATACACCAAATTTGGTATTGCGTGACGTGACTGTTAGACGAACATAAGTGACAGGTGATAATATGGAAATCATGACATGTGACATATCATGCCACGCTTAAGGCACGCTCGCGGCCGTTTCGCTAGCTTAATATAGACCAAATTTGTGTTGCGTGACCTGACTGTATGACCAACATGAATGACAAGTGGTAATATGGAAATCGTGACATCTGATGTGCAACATGACTTGCATGCCACGCTCATGGCACGCTCGAGGCCATTTCACTAGCTTGATATGCACCAAATTTGGTATTCGCAATGCCCATAGACTGTCGCGCCACCAAGCAGAATGCAGGAGCGTCCTCTCAAGGATGGTTAATAGACGACACAAAGGCAGCTCTAAGCAGTCGCTCCCTTTTTCGGCTGTGCTCATGGCACGCTCGAGGCCATTTCACTAGCTTGATATGCACCAAATTTGGTATTCGCAATGCCCATAGACTGTCGCGCCACCAAGCAGAATGCAGGAGCGTCCTCTCAAGGATGGTTAATAGACGACACAAAGGCAGCTCTAAGCAGTCGCTCCCTTTTCGGCTGTGCTAGCCTCAGTGTTAACGCGTTAGCAAGAAACGAACACTACGAATTTGCATGTTTCCTGCATCAGTGAACAAACGGGACCCCCCCGTGACACAATAAATCAGCTGGTCCGCCCTTTGCGAGACGGGAAGTTTTTTTGTGAAAATATGTGGCAATTCGCGTTATCAATGATAGCCCACAGCGTACTCATATGAGATTCGCGAGGTTTCCTGTAGTCATGTAGGTTAGTTAAATGTTATCGTCTGACCTATTCAGTTGAAACTCACCTTGTTTTTCTTGCATGCAGAATTCGTCAGTGCTTTTGTACCGCATGAATTCCATAACATTGCACGCGGGAAGTCGCGCGGACTCACGATTTGCTCTTTTATAATTGAGCAATCTGAAATTTGCCAGCGCTGCGCTGTCTGCGCCGCGTGTGTTTTTATGTTTGTTGATGGGTGGCAGCACACTGCAAACAATTTGCTTGTTGAAGGCAACAGGCGGCGCTGAGTGACGCTGCCACCTTTAAATGCACACATATACCCTATAAAGTGGACGAATGGTGGACCGCCGCCATAGCTCAGTTGGGAGAGCAGCGGACGCGTTATTCGAAGGTCCACGTTCGGTTCCTGCCGGCGACAAGTTATCTTTTCGTCCACATTTTTTTTCTTCACATTCACGTGGCAAACACAGTAAAAGCTCGTTAAATCGGCCCTGCTCCCGGCACAGCCCCTATGGATTTCTATAGGAAAGAACTCCCGAATATTCGAACGCGTCGGTATCTACAACGATTAATTCGAACCGGGAGCCCCCTGGCTTTCTTCCCTCCTCGCAGAAATCGGCGCAGAGTGATCACAAATCGGCCTAGAATGATCACCTAGATTACTCATTACTTTCATGTATGTGAAACAAGCGTAGTGATTGACTTACATGTATGCTTTTATGGTTGTAAACTTCGTCTGTCTGCTGCTACTGCTGTATGGTGGCACGGCCCAGTCAGGCAATGTTTGCCTTTAGCCGTGTCCCCTTGGACAATTTCAGTATTGTTCTAAATTAACTAAGAAATAAAGACAAATTTTACATTGCGTCAACTCTGCCATGCAAATGAGCGTGGTTTAGGAGCACAAATAGCTTCGTATATTTTGGCATTAAGGCTCGCTCCTCACGTGAATGCAAGTCGCTGCTTGTTTCTGGCGTATAACTTATGTTCGCTGTTAGAACATGAACTTAATTTACGAAATTTCCTGCCACAAACCTGTAGTATCGCCTAATTTGTGGTAACGAGTCCAGAGGTGGCTTCTATGGGTTCTGTCCGCACAGTGCAGTGGCGTAGCCAGGGGGGTGGCACACCAGGCACGTGCCCCCCCCCCCCCCTCCCCGCTCCCGAAATTTTTTTTCACCATGGCATACAGAGCGAAAAATGACCATTTCAATGAGGTGCCCTCCCCCGAAATAAAGGAGTTGCCCCCCCCCCCCCCCCGAAAAAAATTTCTGGCTATGCCCCCTGGCACAGTGTGGTGCGATCTCTGTTCCTTCTAGCGCCTGCCCGCTAATTTGACCTCCGCTTAATTCGAACAATTTTATAGTCCCCTTCGAGTTCTAATTAACGAGATTTTACTGTACTACTTGACATCCCCTATACTTTCCTTGGCATTATTGTGTGTTAGTTCTCATTGATATTGTATCTAACAAGAAAAACAAGCTCATAAATTGAGACTTTTTTTTCCTTTTTCCACTACATGACATTCATATAGTGTTTTTTTCTCCGGAGCCGTTTCAAGCAACAGCGCAGATCTGTGTTAGAGGACCTGCTTGCCACGCAGACGGCCTGGGTTTGATTCTCACTCTAACCGAAGTTCTTGTTAATTACTTTATTTGCATCTTTCTCGATTTTTTTTGTCACGGACAAGATGACTCTTCGCTCACAACCAACGACGCCAGGGGTGAGCAGTGGGGCTTACGCAATTTTTTGTGGCACGTACGCGCAACTATTTTAACGCGATAGCGTTAAAGAGCTCGTTTCGCAGAAATTCCGGCGTCGGCGTCGGTGTCGGCGTCGGAGTCGGCGTCGTTGGTTGTGAGCGAAAAATCATCATCTTGTCTGTGACCGAAAAATCATCATCTTGTCCGTGACCGAAAAATCGAGAAAGATGCAAATAAAATAAATAATAAAAATTTTCGGGTCCGAGTGAGGATCGAACCCGGGTTGTCTGCATGACAAGCAGGTGTTCTACCACACAGCCATGCCTCTTCTTGGAAATACTGTGAAAATAACTTCCTCTGCTTGGAAAAGCAGTGAAAATAACTTCCATGCTTCGCAAACGCAAGCGTCCTTTATATAGGCGTCGCAATATAACATGTAATATCCGAGGAATATTGCGTGGTACAAGCGTACATTGCCATCGGGCGTCAGAATATGTGACTATCATACTGATTCCATAGTTTAAAGTCAGCCACCCATTACAAACGGCACACACCTTACTGCGCGTATTCCCTTAACACCACGTAGTGGGTTCATAGCAAGTTCGAAAACATTTCCCACATTTGCCGCGCATAATTTCTCCTGGTTTAAAGCATACTACCCATTACATAGTATGCACTAAGTGATTGAAGTACGCACTAGGGACGGGATATCGCTATTGCGTTCAACTCTTAAAGGCGAAACTTAAGGGTCCCCCAATTTTTGTATAGACAGGATGAAGGACCGTTGGTTTTGCCTAGCCATATAGAGCTCGCTGTAAAAAAAAAATAAATAAAAAAAAAGAAAAAGAAGAAAAAAAAGAAAGACAGCAAGAAAGAAAAAAACAAAGAAGAAGAAGGAAAAGAAAAAGAAACATATCGCTTATCCTGCATTGTACCTCGCTTGGAAACTGGAAGCGATTTTTCAGTGGTAGGAAGTGAAGAACATATAGTCGGCGCTTGCAAGAAAAAAAAAAAAAAAAAAAAAAGAAAAAGCAGGCAAGGAGGGCAGCGCCGGAAGGGTGCACAAAAATTGCCTCTCACGTACCGATTGCAGCGAGCTGCCGTAAGACGTGAAGTAGCGCGCTGATATGAAGCGCGATGAAAACCAATTTTCGAATCGCAGCGAACTTAGCGTGCCGTGCACGTACGAGCGGACAGGCTGCAGTGTATTGAAGGGGTCGCGCGACGTCGCTGGAAAGGCCGAACGATAGCGGAAAACAGTATTTCTTTTTTTCAGGGCAGTCGCTGATGCCGGCTACGGAAATAATGTATTTGGTCGTGTGCCTGTCGTCGAAGTTCCTTCCTTCAGGAAGCCCCCCGAATGAAGTGAAAGAAATATGTTTCTTCTGGCATCTTTTTTTAAATCTTTTTTTTCGTATTCCTTGTTTTAACAATCGAAGCTATTTTAAAAGTAAGCGGATTAAATTCTCTCGCCCTTTTAATCGTCTCTGTGTTGGTTGGACTTCCACCACAATGGCACCGATGCGAAAAGTGCGTGTTTTACAACGAAGCCAAGGCCGTCGCCGAATGACTAGATATAGCTCAATTATCGGGCGCACGTACTTTGGTGCGGAAAGAGAGAGAGAAAAAAAGGCTTAAGCAAAGATATCGATAAAAGCCAGGCACTTGGGATATTTGGTGGTCCAACTAGTAATACCACAGACTAAAAAATGAGTTTAGAGAAGGGGAAGCTGTAGCTCTAAGAGTGGTACAAGAAATCAGCCGCGCTAGTGCATGGAACTACTCAACGCAACTTAGAGAAGACACCCTACAAAAAGGAAGACGAAATTAAAGCTCTTCTATGTTGTTTCTAGGGTAAATAAATCGCCGCTTTAGCTAGTTCTATTTCTTTCACTTTTTTTACGTATTACGCAGGCGCCTACGCGGCGCAAGAGGATGGGACTCGCGTAGGGCAACATGTATACCTCGTGCCCTTTTGTCCTCTCGTTTCGTGCACGTTTTACACGCCCAGCCGCATGCCTCAGTGTCCTCTGGAACGCTGCGCATGTGCTCGTATCCCAGTGCATCGCGAAAAGTGTGTCGGAAGTGACGTCAAATTTATGGGGCAAACAAACCGGTATGGGGCAAACAAAACAGCAGGCGCCCCGCTGCGCATTCTCCGCGCTGGTTCGCATCTGCGCATATTTGTAGTCCCGGCGTAAACTTAGCGCGCATTGTGCGGTTTGTATGCAGTGAAATGTCGCAAGCACACGTTTACCAGGTAGTTCGTGCGTGGCAGGTCCAAGCGATGCGTGCTGAAATTTTTCGAGGAGTGTTTTTCTGCGACAGTAGAGAAAGTACCGGTGCGTGCCGTAATAAAAAACATTCAGCTACTGCATCATCGCATTCGAACTCATCTGGCAGTGACTTACGCGTTCTGCTGGCCATTAGGCCTTTCTTTACCTTTCTCGCAGCCCGATTTCCCGATCTACCGGCCGATTTACGGTTCTTCGCTCGTATACGAAAGTTCACGTGTGTTCTGCGTTGACCGAATAAGTAAGATCCAACAGAGCGCACAATCCGAGAGCTTCGCATGCAAATACCATGCATTAGTGATCAGCAATGAAGCAAACGTACGTACACATGAAAACTTACACCCGTTACCTTCCGCAGTGCACGCGATTTCCACCGGGTCTGCGCAACAGCTGGGCATTACGTAGCTTTCCTAGAGAACACACAGAGGAGCAGTATGCGTGAGTCGACTGTGCCGCTTGAATGGCGAAAAAAAAGAGACTACAATAGTTTCGCGACACACTCGATGCGCGCACGCGCCTGCAAACGATGTGACGGAAATGGCGAAATGCTTAGCTGCTCCTTCATTAAGAGACGATGCGGGTGTTTGTGATGTGGAGGCTTCACGAACGTGACGTCAGGGTATCTCTTTAGTATTCCTTCCGCTATGTTTACATGAAACCGAAGGCTATGTACTGGCACAAGAGCAGAGTTGTACGTAACGCGTTACTAGTACATTACTACTACATTACTACTACATTTTAAATGCGAAGCATTTCTTTGCGTACTGTCAGCACTTTTGCGTTTCTATCTATCTATCTATCTATCTATCTATCTATCTATCTATCTATCTATCTATCTATCTATCTATCTATCTATCTATCTATCTATCTATCTATCTATCTATCTATCTATCTATCTATCTATCTATCTATCTATCTATCTATCTATCTATCTAGCCGCCTACGTCTGGGTGCTCTTGTGATGGCCTCCTAAACTTGCGGTATACCAAAACTTGTATGGGAGGGTAAGAGGTATTGACGAATATGTCTGGCTGGTCATGGCATGAATATCGTGAAAATCCCGTCGCGTACGTCGTCAAACTCATTTCTCCAGACACGTGTGGCTCATACCTGTATACTACGCCGCGGAATGCGGGTATGCGCCACAGGACTTTTACAATTTATGTCTACCCAGTAACGTCGAGAACAGGCATTGGTGCTTTAAATGCGAGAGCGTTAGGAGAAACTGACATCGGTGGCGTTGACATTGGTAATTTAAAGGCAACATCGTTAAGAAAAATGGACACCGGCGGCCTTGACGCCAGGATACAAAGAATAAAAATGAGAGTCCCAGCAGGAATCGGACCCAAGCATTCTGCGTGGCATTCAAGCATTCTACCGCAGAGCCACGTCAGGTCTCGAAACTGCTTTGGAAGAACACCCTATGCAGGCGTAATGTTGGTGAAACTTATAATGTGGTTGTAGTGCTGGCTATCTAATTTTATAAACATTACATACGTACTTCTATGACGAAGGAGTCATGTCGGGTTAACGTCAGTTGTATACTTCAGCGCCATCCACTGTAGTTGGTTTACGTAGCACTATCCAGGGCTACCATCCTTGCAAGCACAAGCTCTACCTATCAGCTTCCGGCTTCTGGTGTTGGCAATACCCATGTTTCTGTTAGCATCGTTACAGAACTGTAAAAACTGGTTATATGAAACGTATGCGAGTGTTCAACATGTCTGTGCGTGCAACATTTGTACATATCTTTAGCGTCATTTCATAACGTTTCGCTCAATAAAAAAGTTACAACCCAGTCCGGATGCTTCGCATAACATCGATTCCCAGGGTACTTGGGATCTGCTCAATTTTTTTATGGTAATTTTGTATTATAATAGATTACTCTTTCGAAACTGCAACACTCAAGGTAATTCATATACACTTCCTTTGCAAGTGATTACCGGTAATCAATTATCTTTTTTTTTTTTTTTACGAAATCAAGTAACTCGTCTTCTACGGTAGTTCTCGCCCCGAAAAATATTTGACCGTTCTGTAGGGAGCCCCCGTCCTGCCGGGCGAAGGGTCCCTGTACTGAAGCTATTTTTTTCGCCCTTTCCTTACCAGCGACGCCTTACCCCCGAGCGCCAGCAATAGCGAAGCGCGACGTTCCATTGGTGCCGTAGACACTAGCATCGAAGCGCTACGCAACCACGAGCTGGTGCACAAAGTGTGCCCACGTATAGTAACACAGCCCTTCCATCGAGCGCACGCATTGATAAAGTATACAGTGTTGCAGTAGAGTTCTAAATGAGGCAAAGTTCGATACCACATGAGTAAAATGTCGACTCCCTTTACTGCTGATCCGAATACTCGAAGGGTGACCACTGTTCTCGCCGCCGCAGTGCATAGCGTAAATTCCTCATACCTTGATTTTCATTTTTCGGGTACTTATTATTATTATTATTATTATTTGATTTGCATACACAGATACACAAGGACACAGAGGAAAGAGGGAGAGAGCAAGCTGGCAACTGCCACCTGGAGGGGCACAACGCCTGCTTACTCTTTCGGGAGGAGGGAAGAGATAGAGGAGAGGGAGATAGGAGGAGGGAAAGAGGAAAGAAGGGAAGTATAAGAAAAATTGACGAATTTTCGGGTACAAGTTAGCCCAAGTAAAGAGTTCCGTATTTCCCAGTCTTGCTGCAGACATTTCGTGCGGTACAAGGGAACAAAGTCGACGAAGAAAGAACGACACGGGACAACACAATCACTCGTGTTGTCCCGCGTCGTTGTTTCTTCGTGGACTTTGTTCCCTTGTAGCGCGCAAAAGTACACACTATATGTACAACCAACTGGCCCCCTACCCTGGCTATTCCTGCTGCAGCCTTCACCGAAACAAAAACATGTGAATACTATCATCAACATCGCTTTTTTAACGCGATAGCATTAAAGAGCTCGTTTCGCAGAAATTCCGGCGTCGGTGTCGGCGTCGTTGGTTGTGGGCGAAAAATCATCATCTTGTCCGTGACCAAAAAATCGAGAAAGATGCAAATAAAATAAATAATAATAATTTCCGGGTGCCAGTGAGGATCGAACCCGGGCCGTCTGCGTGGCAAGCAGGTGTGCTACCACACAGCCACGCGTCTACTTGGAAATGCAGCAAAAATAACTTCCTCTGCTAGGAAATGCAGTGAAAATAACTTTCATGCTTTACAAACACACGCGTCCTGTATACAGGCGTTACAGTACAACATGTATAATATCCAAATAATATTGCGTAGTACAAGCGTACATTGCCATAGGGCGTCAGAACATGTGAATATCACAACGACATCGTGGTTTAAAGCCAGCCACCCATTACAAAAGACACACACGTTACTGCGCGTATTCCCTTAAGACCCCGTAGTGGGCACATAGCAAGTTCGAAAACATTTCACGCGCATAATTGCTCGTGGTTTAAAGTATGCTGCCCATTACATAGTATGCACTAAGTGATTGAACTACGCACTAGGGACCGGATATCGCTATCGCGTTCAACTCTTAAAGGTGAAGCTTAAGGGTCCCCCCCAATTTTTGCATCGATCACCGCTTATCTTACCTGTCCGAGCTTTACTGAACTCTTGAATCACATACGACACTTGATATAAACGAAAAATAAAATTCGACAATTCGGAAGAACAAGCGCGGGACGTCAGCAGCAAACATTAGAATTTTATATATTTTCGCGCACAATGTTTGATGTTGCCAAGCAAATAAAAAAATTAAAAAAAATTGTTAAATCACTACGTTTGTTACAGTACAAGGAAAGCTCTATCATAACACAATTGTAACATTAATGTATTCGTTCTTCGTATTCCTTAGTTGGCAAATCCGGCGTTTCACGAATAATTACTTCGATGAACAGTTGCACAGCTGGCATCCGAAATTCTGGTGGCCTCCACAGCGGTGTCCTGATAATGATATCGTGGCTTTGGACGTATGCCCCCAACAACTATTATTATTATTATTATTATTATTATTATTATTATTATTATTATTATTATTATTATAGTCAACGAAACATCCTAATTTCATTTTAATGCTGCACTATTTATCATATTATTGTTTTTACACTTTCTTTCATGCCGGGTATTACCTGTCTAATTGCGTTCAGCCCTAATCTTCATTTTCTGCTGGTAAAATAGTATTGCTACCGTAAGTATGACTCTACCATCTTTCTGGGTTTAAATGTAACGTAAATGAATTAAATGTGTGTTTTTAACACGAAAATGTTTTATGCCGGAGTTCACCATGGCTTCTCTAGCGTACTTCCGTCACGGATGTGACGTTGTGAAATATAAACTAACACATTGAGATCATTGAAAAAGCTAGAAGAAAAAGTTCCGTTGCCGGTCGTTGAACCTACGACCTGTGCTTCCTCAGCGCGTGGCGCGAAACCACTCGACCACAGGAGCGTACGTACCTCTGCTTGCTAACGGCAAGCCATTTATATACACCATATACCGTTGGCGGTCCTCAGAGCTCGTAAACTTCAGCGCGTTTTCGTTATCACTAGCGAGATGGGGCGAAGGTGGCACGGAGTGCGCGCTCTAGAGGTCCTCACGCCTCTCGCTGCGATGAGCGCGCACCTCGACGGGGCGTGGTCGCTGGTGCGTGCCCTTATCTGGTGATCGGGGCATTGGGGCGCTTTGTATGTGCTTCCACCGCAAGTTTGTTATCAAGTTACAGTGGTTAAAGAGTGCACGAAGGTCACTTCGCTCGCCGCAGCGGCCGCGTTTACGAAAGGAGCGCGCTGCTCACACACGCAGTAACAATTGAGACAGTTGTTCGAGCTCGTCCCGTGTATACTTGTGAGGTCGTTTTGTGCGTCTTTCATTGTGTTAGCGGAGCGCGCTTTAGGTGTCGACCTGTGACGGTTAGTCCGCGCTCGTCCTGTGTATGCTCATTTCGTGAGTCCTTTCTGCTTGAGGTGCGCGCAGCAAGTTTGGAGCTGCTTGGCATTCTTCGCGTGACATTACAATCTGTTGCTATAGCATTCATACCTTCGCCCTTATGGTGAAACAATGCACAATAAACGCTCAATTACCTCTGTGAAGACACGTTTCATTCTCGTGTTTATACCGATTCCTTTGACAGAGGGATCGGACATACATTTTTTCGTTATTTTAGGTGACAAGCTTTTCAATATGTGTGTCATCTCTCGTTTGCTGATGTGCCGGGCCTAGCTCTCCAAGCCACCTTCTGGCTTTGACACGCCTGTTGTGTATGATGTGCTATTCAATGTGATAATAAATATTATTGTTTTTCTTATTAGTATTAGTAGTATTATCATTACGAAGGTCCAAGTACGTTTGTTTCCCATCGAAAGACGTCGCATTTAAAATATCTACGGCTTCACGCGGTCCCACAGGAACCGCAGCAAAGTGAGCGCTGATACCACATACGAAACGGATACCCGGTGACGCAGGCAAATTATGGCGTCACGCATCGATATGGACTATGCTGGGCTCATTGTGAGCTGATGGGATCGGACGCGCGCACAAATAAAACACAAATCAGCGCCGAAATGGTTTAGGTTGCTTTGTTTAATTGCAAGGTTTGTAGCACCGAAGTTTCAAAGTTGAATATAAAGCTTTTGTTCGTCCAGAAACGTTTTACAGTTGGCGATTTAGCGGTTTTCAAAGTCGTTTGAGACATTAGCAGAGCTGGCAGTGACATATGGTGGCGTGCCTTTTTTTCTTTTCTGTTTTTTTCTATGACAAATATGTACCTAAAGAAGGACGCAGAAAGCACTGCCGTCTCTGTCTTTCTTCAACTGTCCATTTGTCTTTCTGCACTGTCTTTATGTTCAATATGTTATATATTGGACATATTTTTCAATGGCGTCAGTGTTGTCGAACGAATACAACGGAAATAGTGCGACTTAATGATTAACTCTCTACCGATGTCTTGCATCAGCTGTTAAGTAAAACTTGTAATACCCCTGGGTCACGGACATGCTTAACCTCGATTAAGATAACAACGGTTACGGTTAACAATGTTTAGAGGTAGCTACACAGCAAACGTGAGTGTAGTTAGACTCCTAACCATGGTTATCGCAAACTGAGCTAGGCAAGCGCGGTTTGCCCTCACAGTTCGAGAAGCTGCCAAGATAGCGAGCAAGCTGCGAGTGCACCAGCCGTGAAACGGCACAAGTTAATTAGCAACCTGGCTGAGGATTTTCGCGGAGCGTGACAACAGTCGGCGAACAACAACCAAGCAAAACTCGCTGTGAACAAAGCTGACCGTGGAAAAGCCAACGGCAGAGAGTATTCATCCATGGCGGCCGGTGCGATGGGGTACAGACCAATCGCTACATGTTACTTGAGGGCTATTGCCTTTGGCATTCTTGGTGTCTGCCTCCTCATGGAGCTTCGAACACTGAAGATTTTGCAGAAGGTGGAACGACTCAATGCACTGTCGCAGAGGCCTGGCGGAGGTGTGTAAGTGCTGTAGGGTGCCCAAAAACTTGTCGTTTCTGTGCCGAAACTTCTTGCGGACCAAACAATAAGCCCGTCAATCCGTCGGCTTGCTTAATTAACTGAGCTAAGTGAGCCCGTGTAGCAATGGCAAACATGCGTTCGCGTTAACCTCGATTAATCCTGTCCACTACGTTTAAGCATAGCAACGGTTAAAGAGCCCGTTCTCGATGAGTCCGATGTAGTCGATCTCTCGCCTGCTATCTCTTTACTTGTTTCTTTCATTTGTTATTTCTTTCTTTATTACTATCTCTCTGTAGTCGGTATCTCACCTTCTATCTTTTTTTCTCTGTTAATCTCTCGTTGTGTAACTCTTTATAACTCTCTATGTCTATTTTTTCTGTACTTCTCCCTTTTCCTATCTTTCCTCGCTTTCTTTCTCTCTGTTTTTCTATCTCATTTTTTCGTTCCTTCTACGTGCTGTCTAAGCGATCTTTCACGTTCACAAGCTGAGGAATCAGCTTGTGTTCGTGAAAGATCGCTTAGACCGCAAGAGGTACCCCAGCGTTGTCTACAAGACACCATGAGCTACAGTTACACCTGCGAAACTGGCAACTTCGTCAGGAAATTAAAGGAATATCAAAGGAATGTGGGCAAAACGTCGAACGTGCCTGCCGAGCACGCCCATAATCCCGGTCATTCCATCGAGTGGAATAAAGGTGCTATTATAAGCAAGAAAAAAAATCGACCACCAGCCTACTGTTGGAATCTGTGTTTATCCGAGCGACGGAGGACACCATCAACAGGACAGGTGGCAAGCTACACCTGTATATTAGGTCACATTTTAGAACTAAAAGCGACTTGTGGCCCTTGCCTGCTTAGTGTGACCAAGGAACCCGTACGAGTCCCGAAACGTCTCCGTGTTTTCACTTTGACTTGATCAGGGACCGCATTTTCATCCTCATCATGATACTCACTAGATGAATTTTCGTCGAACTCTTTTAAGGTTTATTTTATTATTTACAAGATTACACGAAGTTAACGCTGCTAATTACTAATGAAAAAGTATAACTAAATGAACTAGTATAAGTATAAATCCATGCGACAAATATGTACACCTTAACTGCAAATATTTATTGTCAACTTGTTCTACGAACTTCAAAGAAAAACATTTTATTTTGATTAGAATGAAATACAAAAGACAGCATACGAATTGTTGCTGTTCATTACAAACAAAACATCAGAGACGTCAGTTTTTATTTTCAACAAGACAGCTAACGTTCGCGTGGTAGTATTTGGTTGACGGTTCACACAACAGGTCAAAAATGAAGTGGCAATACATATTTTCCTTGTGCAAGGCAGTTTTGGCAATGTACATCATGCATCCTGGTTCTGCAAAAACACAGAAGCACAAATATATTAAAACATATTTGGGTAAATAATCATTTACAAATCAGCAGTGCAGGAATGCATACACGATAACTCAATGCTGATCCTGACCTCTCCTTTCGGGCTCTTATAGGATAACGGTATAGTAAGTGGCACACTAAGCCTTTGAAAATAGTTTTAAGGTCTTGCTAAAATGTTTTTGTCGTGAAGCATGACAACCGTTAATTAACAACTGTTTTGATAAATGCTCACCACGATAGCACAGTAATGAGTCAATGATGACGATAAAGAAGTATGAAAATTTCACACATTGTCCGCACTTAATTATCAAGAGATCGAGTGTACACTATTTTCCCTTGTGCACCTCAGTTTGATGCAAAAATCCTTTATTCCTTGCATCTGTCGGAGCCGTTCTGGCGTTATTTTGAGATTGTTATTAAACTTTTGTGCTTCTGTTCATCTGCTCTTTGAGACTATTAAGGCAATGTGTTCAGGAAGAGCAGAGCCTTTTAAATTGCGTGCTGATAGAGAAGGAGGGTACATTAAATGCTACGGCCGACACCTAATATAGGGTTATTAAGCAGAGGAATATTGTGGCGGGAACAGCTGTCGTAACTGTGAACGTCTAATAGCGATTGAAATGTATTTAGAATTTATATATTAGCGACACTTCATGTGTTTGGGCGTTTGCGCATTGTGCTAACCACATCAACCAATAGGTCGGCACTTTAAGGGAGTACTCACTCAAACTCACTCACCACAATTTTTTCAGCCTTCGCACTCACTCACGTTCACACTCACGTCCACTCACATTCATGAGTACTCACTCACGTTCACACTCACGACCACTCACACTCATGAGTTCTCACTCACGTTCACACTCACGTCCACTCACACGCATGAGTACTCACTCATACTCAACTCACCACGTTCAAATGAGTGAGTGTGAGTTGAGTGCACTCATGAGTGAGTGTGCCGAGCTATGCATCAACCAGATCCCCACGTCAGTCCGAACTGCTTCTTCATTTTTAAAGCGCAGGGCAGATCTGAGTGGCACATTAATGTTCTCAGAGTTACCAATGCGAAAGACTTAGATGCCTCGTGAACCCCAAAAAGTGGCCGTTCAAAACATACCACATGACCACAGATGACGTCTGTGACATTTGTCATGACGTCACACTGCATATTTTCGTGACGTCATCATGACGTCATGTCACATATGTCATATATGATGACGTCGTCACATGACAACGTCACTTCGTCATGGGTCGACCAGTCCCTGAGGAATTGAAACACTGCATGGGATGCAGGAAGCTTCAAAGGGGGAAGGGGCGAAAGATCTGTACAATCGAAAGACGAGAAGAAGAAATATAAGAATATCGTTTTCGCATACGAATTGTTTTCGGGGAATGCATGAACGACCATGCGGATTTTTTCGATACTTCGCTAAAGAAAGTGTTCTTCAGTACTCCATGCACACGAAGACGAACTGCAATGAGCATTTAGATACCTGGCTTAAATGTTCAGAAAAAAAATGTGCGCTCCTCAGCATAAAATTTTTTCATTTACCCCTGGCACGATTTCTACGGCTAGCTGAGAATGATATGCTAAGAAGCCTTGTCGATGAGGGGCCTTCCTTAGTGTGGCGTTGTGTAGTCACGTTTCAAAAATAAGATTACGTTAAGAGACGTTTATTATTAAGGCCGAAGCACTTTAGGGGCGAGGCTTGTCCATCCGTTTGGCGTCCGTGCGCACCACACGGCACAGCACAATGGACGCTGCCCTGAACATACGCCAGAGGGCGCCTGATAAAGCTTTTCCAATAGACTTTAACGTAGACATAGCCTAATTAGAAGGTAAAAAAATCGATGTTCCCGGCAAACATAACCTATCGAGAAGAGTATTGATGAATTAATCTCTACTAAAATGTGCCTTGATGTTGAGGCTTCTCAAGGAAACCTGTAACCCAAAGGCACACGTCGAGCATTATCTGTCCCAACAAATTATCCATATTAAAATGGTATCTTGCCAGCGGTAAGATGGCGGGTTCTTGGATTCACTTTAGAGGCATATCCTCCACTCTAGCAATTGTCTAAATCTTCCTTGAATTGCCTGAGATGAATGGAACGCGAAATAAATATACAATTCTTTATTAATTATGTCACTCAATTTACATTATATGGACACCGAACGATCCCGAGGTGCTTTGCCCACTCGTCATGATTCACTTGGAGATGCGTGGATATTTTTTTTTTTACCTCTTCTTCACGAAATGCTAACTCGCGATCGCTGTACTTTCTCATTTCGCAAATATTTAAGTTTTCCTAAAGGCCAGACTGTTGTCCGCCGTTGTATATGAATTTCGCTTTGTGCGTGCTCTGTGGTAGGCGCGAAAAACAGCACTTTATAACGGTTGGGAAAGTCACAGACACATCACAGACTGGGTAGCCATGGTTGTAGCGGCATCTGAGCTTCACCGAGGCAAAAAAAAAAAAAGAATGCGTTGTAGAACAGTTCCATAGTAAATGGGGTTGACACTCCTATGTATATGTTGAGCGCTGTTCGTTCGCTTACCTCAGAAAAAGAGAAGCCATCGCGCTGCTGTTTTGTGTTTTATCGACCTGTCTGCATCGGTAGACATTCCACAAAAGAAAACACATTCAAATACCAAACAAAAGGCGCACACGAACGGTGTCTTTTAGCTTGTTTTCAAGGAATTATATTAAAAAATTACACCATCTCCCGTTAAAGGCAACCATGTGTAGATGTGAAGCAGCGGGCGCTAACGCTTACACTGGTGGCGGCGTTGACGCTGGCGCTCATCGCAGCGTTGCGCAGGAGAGCAAAATGGGGAGGAGCAAAGCACGCAGTGATGGAGCGGTGTTTCCTACTGGAACATGCCAATCGCTGCTAATAGGCAATGAGAGACAGAAGACTCGGACTGGACACAGACCCGCAGTCCGCTTTTAGTTAACGCGGACGCTGCGAATTTTTTATCGTTCGACAACGCACAGGAGAAATCTCCCACCGGCTTCACCTTGCAGGTCAAGATCCATTGCCATATATACGGGGTGGCCAGTGAACGGTTGTGCAGCGCGAGCAGTCGGTTTTTTTAAACCAAGAAACTGACTAGCAGACGCTGCCTGCGTCGGCATCGCGAGGCGAGAGAGGGGGGAGCGTAGGAGAGGGGAAGACACGCATGCGCAGTGGGGGTGTGGACGCCGCGGGCAGGGATGCCTAGAGGAGAGAAAGGGGGGAGCTTAGTAAGGGAGAGAGGGAGGGGACGCGCATGCGCAGTTGGGGTGTGGACGCCGTGGTCAGGGATGCCAAGAGGAGAGAGGGGGGAGCGTAGGAGGGGAGAGAGGGAGGGGAGGCGCATGCGCAGTGAGGGGTGTGGTTGCCGCGGGGAGGGATGCCTAGAGGAGAGAGAGGGAGAGAGGAGGTTTTTATTTTTATTTTAAAGGGTTTGCGCATGCGCAGTAAGGGGGTCACGCGGCACACCACCACCACCACCGGATTAAGCTTCGCCATAAGGTGCTTCACATCTAAAAATGTACTTCGTACGCACCAGACAGCTACTCATGAAGCGCTAATATATGTGTATTCTCTATAAGCATAACTTATATGCTCCTATAAACGGGAGCAAGAACGGCAATACGAGGTGCTTCCGTGTGACATACAACTTGCATAGTATTGCAGCCTGTGTCTGGCATCAAGAGATCAAATATTTTGGGCTTTATGTGGCACAATCACAATTTTATTGTCAGGCACGCTGTTCTGGGGATGGCAGATAGGGGTTCACCACCTGGAATATCTTAATAGGCACCTCCATGTGGCGTTCGCATTGAGAATTCCAAGTGACTTTTAACAATGGAATCAATGATAGCGTACATAAGTGAAACTTGTTCAGAACCAATAATGATTACCGCGAATATGGCAAATGGGCTAGTTGAAAATACCGAGAATAACAGCGCTGCGCTCTGACGCATGCTTACCTTTTCTGAGATTTTGTGCGCCATATATCTTGCAGGTGTCGCAGTCGTCGTATAAAACGTCGAATCTGTGTACGGCACCTAAGAAAATTTAGAACTTTATGAAGGAGTTGGGTCTTTGCAGCATATATGAGCTTGTGGTCCTACTGCAGACCCACCCACCCACACACAAACACACACACGCACGCCCACAAACACACGCACACACATATGCAGCTTAAGAATATAGTAAGCGTGTGAAAAGTGTTGAGAAGCGAGGTACACACGTACAGAAATGCCATTACCTGGCGCGGAGACAATACCCTCCACCACACAGAAAATTAAGCAGACCTCAGGCTCTAACACTCAGGCTACTTCAGGTCGGGGCGTATACCCCAACCCAGCGCTATTGCACAAGATATATCCAGAAATACAGCCAACTAATACATGTTGCTTATGCGCGGATATAGCTAACTTGGAACATATGCTCTGGCGGTGCCCCGCGTTACGCTGTGGTGAAGACATCACGCCGTCCAAATGGGAGGCTGCTATTACCAACTCGAACAACAGTTATGGGCAGTCCGACGGGCCCGCAACGCAGCGGAGAGACGTGGTCTTTCTGTTCTGACGTGGGAGCGGCCCGCAACGTGCTAAAGCGCGTTCCGAAGGACCCATTGAAGTTCATTCATCCATCTATTCATCCATCAAAGAAAGCGACGCGAAACTTAGGAGTTGGGGCGATCATATTCTTTGGTTCACAATGATCTATCTTCATTTTGCAGGTTGATGATGGCCAATGGTCTAACGTTATAGAAAGCTGACGTTCGAACCGCGTGCTAGCTTTAGACGAAGCAAATGGCCCCATGTACGATCTAATGCAGAACCCAGCTGAGTGAGCGCTCTCACTTCTTGAACAAATGCCGCTCAAGGCTGTTGCTGACGAAAATTGTAAACGTCTGTCTGGATGCGCAGGACTGCCGCCAAGGACCAACAGTTTCAGCTCTAATGCACCTCGTTCAGCTATACCAGCTATGGATACTCCATTTTCCCTGAAGGAACTGAGGGCTGCTATCAGTGATTGTAACAAACGCTGTTCTCCAGGATACGATGACATTACTTATAAAGCCATCGCCCATTTATCCAAAAACTCTCTTCTTCAGCTGCTGGAATTATACAATGATTTTTTGGATAAATGCAGAAGTTCCTACTGAACGGAATGTGACAAAAATTATCCCAGTTATGAAAACAGGCATACAACCAACGAGCTATACCTCTTTCAGACCTATAACTCTTTCAAGTTGCATCGGAAAATGGTACACAAAATACTAACACGTTTACTTTTAAGGCTGAAGCTTTACTCACAGGAAATGAATGGCTTTAGGCAACAACGGTCAGCTATTGACAACTTTATACCCTTCATTTCATCAATTGAAGAAGAATCTATCCACGGACACATACCAATTGCCATTTTTATGAATATCAAGGCAGCATTTGACTCAGTGTCCCACGATGCTATACTTGAAACCCGGATTGTCATCGGTCTTGGAGGAAGAGTATACACATGCACTGAGGACTATTTGCAAAGGATACAATTATTCATGAGCACCAGAGAAGGCCATACTGCTTATTAGGCTGGAAATGAGTTCTGCGGAATCCCGCAAGGTGGTGGAAGGGCTATTAAAGGGAAAATAGACAACCACCCGTTTGTAGGACGAATCCACAAGGAAATCCGTAGGCATTTCTCAGAAAGAAAAGCTTCTTAGTTGCCGAAAAATCGTCCTGGTCCGGGGTCCGGGATCTGGACAAGGACGAAATTTTCGGCAACTAAGAATGTTTTTCTTTCTGAGAAATCCGTACGGATTTCCTTGTGGCTTCGTGCTACAAATGGGCGGTTGTCTATTTTCCGTTTATTGCTTACTACGCTATAAAGAAGGCTGCACGACATGGCGCTGTGCTTAACCCTTTACTGTTCAATATTGTTCTTATTCATCTCAAGAAACAGTAACCACGCGGTGTCCACATCACAATGTATGCAGACGATATCTACGTATGGAGCGCATCACCTTCTCGTTGTGTCGCTCAGCATACGTAAAAGAAAGCGCTGGCAAACACCTCCCACTAATTGACACCCAGAGGTCTGCGCCTATCTCCAGAATGGAACGTCGTCATGGCTTTGTCTCGAAAGAAGATGAAAAAGTTGACATTAATAGTCAGTGGACAAGCTCTTTCTTATGTGCGATGCCAAAGGTTTCTCGCATAACCGTTGACAGAACCCTGTCTTGGTACCACAGGTGAACAAACTCTGTGCACAGATTTCTGCAATCTCACGAGTACTCCGCTACATGTCAGGAGCACGATGAGGTAGCGACTGCCACTCGATGATACTTTTACACAAAGCTTACGTCGATGGTATTTTGCGCTACAGCCTGCCGGTAAAACAGGGAAGATCTTTGACCAGCAAAAAGAAACTTGATGCAGCGCGCAACAACTCCATACGAATATGCCTTGGCCTACCAAAAGGATCATCATGCGTCGGAACGGTAGCAAAAGCAAGACGCCTATCTCTTGACGTCCTCAGTAAGCAGGAAGTCGAGCGCATTCATCTCCGATGCATCACCCAAGATGGAAAACACTTCCTTGATCCCATTACTAGAAGCTGCGCCCACTCAAGCTTTGGACAAGCAATTCGAGAAATAGCTGCCCCCATTCCTGCAAAGATTCGTCAGCTCATGCCCTTGAGTTTTCCACCTTGGACGCTGTCATCTCTGCATCTCTTCACACACCCCCGGTATCAACACGAAAAAAAAAAAAAAATGCCACGAGCTGAGAACTCACAAATCACCCTACATCCCCCCCAAAAATTGGGGGGACCCTTAAGCTTCGCCTTTAAGAGTTGAACGCGATAGCGATATCCCGTCCCTAGTGCGTACTTCAATCACTTAGTGCATACTATGTAATGGGTAGTATGCTTTAAACCAGGAGCAATTATGCGCTGCAAATGTGGGAAATGTTTTCGAGCTTGCTATGCACCCACTACGTGGTGTTAAGGGAATACGCGCAGTAATGTGTGTGCCGTTTGTAATGGATGGCTGGCTTTAAACTATGAAATCGTTATGATAGTCACATATTCTGACGCCCGATGGCAATGTACGCTTGTACCACGCAATATTCCTGGGATATTACATGTTATATTGCGACGCCTATATAAAGGACGCTTGCGTTTGTGAAGCATGGAAGTTATTTTCACTGCATTTCCAAGCAGAGGAAGTTATTTTCACAGCATTTCCAAGCAGAGGCTTGGCTGTGTGGTAGAATACCCGCTTGCCACGTAGACGACCCGGGTTCGATCCTCACTCGGATCCGAAAATTTTTATTATTAAAGACGATAGTCTTTCTTGGGATACTTAAACGCAAAAATTTTGGTCTGTCCGTCTGTCTGTCGGTAACCCGATTCAGCTACTCGGCCAAAGTTTAACTTCTTTCTGAACGCCCAGCCATCTTGAACTGGTGTTTGCCTTCATATTTGTGAACATATTCGATCAAAAAGCAAATACTACGCATTCCTGAGGCGCAACATTAATATGTAAGTGTCAGGACGTGTGTTCTTTATTAGAAAATACATAGGTACGCAATTCTAAAGACCCTAGTGTTCTTTAGGCTGTCTCAGGCAAGGCACAACATAGTAGTACTGCCGGCACAAGACTATCGTCTTGCGACGACATTTGCAGCGAAGCACGCAGATACGCGGGCAATTGTTATTTTATTTGCATCTTTCTCGATTTTTCGGTCACCGACAAGATGATCATTTTTCGCTCACAACCAACGACGCCGACGCCGACGCCGGAATTACTGCGAAACGAGCTCTTTAACGCTATTGCGTTAAAAGTGCTCCAGTGTGGCTCACGTCTTTACCGATGGCTCTTGCTTTGAACATAGTTAGTCGTATGGTTTATAGGTATCTTCAACTGACTGATGTTCCTCTTACCGCCTTCAACGACCAGCAACAAGCACCTCGGCTGAACTGTACGCGATCAAGGGAGCCATTCTTTATATCCAACGGCCACCTCCTGGAGAATGGGTCATTTTAACGGATTCGCAAGGAGCCCTACCGTGCATGAGAACCATCAACGCCACCCGTCAACAACATCCGGTGGCTCGAGACATTGTAAAATAGCGCAACGACACACGGACGCAAGCGAGAAGACGACACAAGCGGTAACTTTCAACTGACGTTTATTTTTTTCGGAAAGAGAACTTATATACACGCACTGGTCATGCGCAATGACTCCTTCCAACAACAGAAAAAGTAAATATAATCAGCATTTCACTGTTCCATTTTACAGCCTTGAGACCAGCAAACCTACTTCCTTATCCGATAGTGATAAAGATGGGTGACTTATGCATTCATTACCGTAAGTTGCAATGAAAAAGGCTTCAGCTACCTCTCTAGCTGTTTGACCGCCGTTTTGAAATAGTATGGTAGCGTCATAAAAACGTGGGGCACATTAGCACTCTGCGCAGTGAAGGGACAGGTGGCCACTTGGCCTGCCTTTTAATGAAGAAAGATGTTCACGGACTCGAACATTTACGCACCGTCCCGACTGTCCGATATACGTGCGACCACAAGACATTGCGAAATGGTATACAACACCTATCTTGTTGCATTCGACAAGAGAGGTTGTAGGGCGCACGTCACATTATATCTAGCAAAGTTATCCCTTTCTTTGTTGTACATACGTGTAACCGCCGGGCACACACGGCTAAGTTTTATTGCGATCGCAATTATATGGACACTCTCGGCTCCTTTTTGCCGTCGCCGTCATGCCCCGGATATATATATATATATATATATATATATATATATATATATATATTGCACAATGAAAAATAAATCAGAAGAAAAAAATTCCAAGGCACCTGATCGGGGATTCGAACCCGCGACTCCTCACTCCGCAGCGGTTGACCACTCAGCCACACGCCATGCGTGCGCCGGTATCATAACAAGCTATTTTCGGCACCATTTACCGCTGGCCGTATGCAGATCACGCAAAAAGTTTTACATTTTTCTTTCAATTTGAAAACTGCCCTTGAGACGCGCATGACAAAGGGGCCCCTTTCTGTGCCCACTCGTTAAGTGGAAAATCAAAAAAAAAAAATTGGCCGCGTATCTGCGTGCTTCGCTGCAAATGTCGTCGAAAGACGATAGTCTTGTGCCGACTGCACTGCATGAGCGGGATGAGTACCACAATTTAATAGCCGGGCTAGCCGCTGGGCTCGTTTTTCGGACGTTTTCCGGGCGCGCTTAGACGGACGCCGGCGTTTCTCCGCTGAAATTTGGTCGTCGGTCTTTTCTCTGCGTTCTCTGATCATGTCTTGTAGAGTGGGTCGTATTTCATCAAGCGGCCATATATGTTTTGCCTTTCCTGAGACAGCGCTCTTCTACGATGAATCAGCCGCATCTGGCTGGCATTGATAAAACAGAAGAGGACGCCATCTACAGCGCTACCGGGGAACATCGGCTTGTGTTGAACAATGCTGCTGCCAGGTGGCAGCACCACAGCCAGCCACAGCGTCGAAGTTAAATCACTGGGCGGAGACTTGTTTTGTACACAGCAGCGCCGCGTAATAAACACTAGGATCTTTATAATTACGTATCTATAGATTTGGTTTTAAAGGAACACTGTGAATAGTACTAAGGTATTGATGTTGTGCCTAAGGTATGCGTAATATTTGATTTTTTAATTGCCCACGCTCACCCGTATGAACACATGCTTCTTGGTCATGATTGGAGGTCGTAAGGCAGGGGGTTAAAGTTTGGCCAACTAGCTCAATCGTGTGACGTGCCGACAAACTGACAAACAGACAGACAGACGGACAGACAGACAGACCAAAATTTCTCCGTTTAGGTATCCCAAGAAAGACTATCGTCTTTAAAAAAAACACCACCCACACCTTGCGTCAGACGCCACCGCGTGGCAGGAGACGCAGATGGATCATGGCGCACGCCGCACTTTAAGAGAAGAAATATCTAAGAGCGTCGGGTTCTGCGTTGTCGAGACGTGCAGCGCGTTGCTCAAACCCAGAGGCGTAACAACCGCGACAGTTGTTAGTTCAGGCTCGCCCTGTGTATACCTGCGCGTCCTTTTCGAGCGTCCTTCTTTGCGCTTCAGCGGGAAGCTGCAAGTATCGAGCTGCTCGTCGATCTTCGTGTGACATCCCAATTTGTTGCTATCGCATTCATTGCTTAGGCCCTTGCGGTGAAACTGTGACTTTTCTTTTCGCGAAGCATATTACATTGAATGTAATTGCGCCGCGTTTGCATGTATATATGTTTTATTTCAAAAAAAATAAAAATAAACGTCAGTTGAAAGTTAGCGCATGTGTCGTCTTCTCGCTTGTGTCCGTGTGTTTTTTTGCGCTATTTTAGAATGCGTTACCAAGTGACTCGGCTTTACGATCTCCTCGAGGCATTGGTTACACCCACCACATGACCACTGTTTCTGGTCACACTGTCATATTTCAGTTGATTCCAGGACACTGCGGTATATACGGAAATGAAAAAGTGGAGCTAGCTGCACGTAGAGACATGTATTTAAGGCAAATTCAGCGAGCATACTTCACTCAGTCAGATGCGTCAACAATGGCAAAGCAGTATGCCAACCGAGAAAAAATCAATTACGGAATCTTTTGCCTCAAGACCTCTTTCGCCGCTCCACAGACCCCTAACTCAAGATCAAGACTTCGGCATCACCTATGTCGTCCCCTCGAGACACTTTAGCATCGACTTTGCCTCAACGTAGCATTCACCAATAGCTACGTGTGCTGCCTTTGTTTGACCACTGACCCATACTGTGACAACTGTGGTGCTTCAGAATCAACCGAACATAATTTTTTTACATTGCCAGGCATACAGAGAGGAAAGGTCTCCTTTCCAAAGTAGCATAGGCTCAACTTCCCACGAACTGCTAGATCTTGGGAAAATACTTGGACCTACTCCTTATCTCAGCAACGTCACGTTCTGAAATTTCTGTACGGGATTCCTAGGAGGCCATTACCCTAATGGATAAACTGTAACGTAACTTACATAATCGCCATCACGTTGGAGCCATGCCGATATCATGATCATAATATTTTCTTTTTTCCTTCTTTTTCCTTCTCTTTTCCTGGGCCTCCTCCTCCTAGGGCCTTTCTGCCCCTCAATCCCCTTCCCCTATGCAGAGTAGTATGTAGGCACCTTATATACGCCCGCAGGATTCTGTTTTTCATTCAAGAGCTTTCTGTCTCTCTCTCGCTCCCACAGATGAGAATTATGTGAAAATATACTTTGTCAAGCTCGCCATGGTAACTCAATGCTGTGTGCTGTTGTGGACCATGTGTTCGTCAGTCCCGTTCCCAGCGTTAATAGTCGCAGCATTGTAATGTTAAAATGCCGATGAGCCTTGAATAGGACGTAGCTTTCAAAAACATGCAGTGAAAAACAATTCAAAAGCCCCCACTATCCCTCCTTCGCTTTTTTAATTTCGAACCATTATAGCGAGCGAAGCACTTTGTTGTAATAATGATTTTATGTGTGACGGCATATCTTAGTGTAACGCACATAAGACGAAGCCATATTTCATGAAGGATGTGGCATCCCTTCACCGCCAGAGTGTGATCTTAAAATTAGCGGATGGAGGTCGATGCAATTCTCGATTTTTTTCTACTCTACCTGTACCGGACTGAAACTATCAAATTCGGCCAGTCGACATAAGAAACTGCCAACAAGCGGTACGTAATAAAAGCAGCTGATCAAGTTCGAGTGCGCTATAGGGCTACACAGAACTGTGAGCAACGCTGTATGAGATAGTCCAACAGAAAGCTGTGAACACCTGAATTGCGCTGTCTACGTTTGGTGATGTAATCTTTCTCTAACCGCCTTCTCCATCGTGACGACCAGAACGTGAGTGCACAGATCGGTCACCTCTGGCATCCACCACTCCATTCACACACTTTAGTTCGGTCTCTGAAATTAGTCATTTTCTGAGTGTTCGCCAGCCAATGTAAGTGAAATCCTCTTAGTTTGCAAGAAACCAAAGATCGTGCAAGTCTTCAACGAACAATATTCATTTCTACCTTTTCCTTCGAAGGTATGTGAAATAATCAGGGGAAAATATTTTGGTTTATTAGAGAACGCTGCGTTTATAGACCATGGGCTTCAACCCTAATGTAGGTAGAATTATTACCGTTAGGAAGGTGTCTCGAAAAAATCACATTCTTAGCAAAGGTGTCCAGGCGGTCCGCTACCTGCGGACATACCTGTTAAAAAAAAAACGTATGAAGCATTGTCAAAAAAAGGCAAAAGTAGGTGCAGTATTTTTCTCTACACAAAAATATTTCAGGAACAGCAAGGTTAAAGAGAAGCACGATGCACCAGTACGCTCTCGTTGTTTTCTTGAACTATAGAAGCTGCATTGAAATTTCCTATATACTGTTGTGATGATGATGCTAAACGCAACATTAGCACAAAATGCATATCAAAGCAAAGCCGCAACATAATAAGAACCACTCGCGGCGAAACAGTCTTAAACGCTATACAACTGCCCAAATATTTTCCTGTCATTGGTGCTTCTGCATAATTAAGCGGTAATGTTAGCAGTACCTGCAAATTTCATATTGTGTGTTGTACTGGATACAGGCAGCCCTAAAATATGGTGGCATGACAATAATAGCTGCTTAATATTCAACATATTTTGAATTATCGAACATTCACCTATTATCAGCTCGCACTACGGTCACAGGTGTTACGATAACCAAAGAATCTTAGCTCTTCAAGCATGTTTTGGGCACTGCGGATGAAATTGGAACGCGTGCGTATAAAATATAACTTAATTTTCGCTGTTTGTAGGTGCCCACTTAAAAAAACTGGAAAAAGCAGAATTGGCAATTTGCTCACCTTTCCTGCCTTCTATAAAGATGGACCAGTGCTGCTGATGTTTTGAATTACCCTTTGCGGGTAATAAGCCAGCGATAACAATTTTACGAAGGACGCGTGAAGGACAACAGGCAGCAAGTGAAGGAAAATATAGGAGACGTCATTTTGTTCTGAATGGGGAGAGAGAGATAAACGAAGAGGAAAGGCAGGGAGGTTAACCTAAAGGCCTTGGCTCGGTTGACTACCCTACACGTGGGGTGGAGGAAAGGGGAAATAACAGAAAAAGGAAATGATAGAGAAGTAAGAAATTGAGAAAGAGATTGATGAAGAGTCAAC
>JALIZH010028550.1:0-150479 GCA_030522465.1 Rhipicephalus appendiculatus | reverse complement strand
GGAAAATTCGAACTGGAAATCACTGAAATAGCATGCTACCGATGGCGACAGCTATGAGCAGGAAGGTTATAAAAACACCTTACTTGCATAGTTAAATCGAGAGCAATATTGCAAGCTTTTCTTTTTTTTCTCCTTATCTTAGGCACGCATCCTGGGTACATCTCCAGAGTCCATTGACTGTGCCGAGAACCGTTTCAAGTTCTCTCGTATGCTGGATTCCATTGGCATCTCCCAGCCACAGTGGAAGGAGCTCACTAACCTAGAGGTGAGGCCAAGGGCTGGGGGTGGGGAGGGGTCATATTGTTATATGATTGTGTATGTTTGTGTCTGGGCGTAGCGGCTTCTTCTTTTTCACAGAAAATAAGAAATGTGTCAATGATAGAATTCGATGTCTTGGGAACAAGAAAGTAAATGTTTTGTTAAGGCATTTTTTTATGTTAGGGGTGAATTCGAATGGCAGATTCGGAGTCACCGACGAACTCTGCACCTGAGCACTCCACTCTGGCGAATGGTAACCGGAAGGAATTCTGCCAATGGAACACATGCGCTCCTGCCAGAGCAAATAGGCAGGGGCGGCCAGCGCACATACGCTTCCGGAAGTGCCCAACATTCCTCGTGTTTCGCATCGTTTTCTCCATCACAGGCGCGCGTGGAGAGAACGGGTGTGCTTGGGCAGTGCGTTTCGTCGGTCACGTGGTACGCCACGCTCTGCGCATGGACGGGGCGCTTGCGACTTCCGCTCGAATGTGCTGCTTTTCGCGGAGTAGAGAAAGCTTCTTTATGGAGTGAATCTTACGACGGAGCTGCTCCAGATCTGCCAATGAAACATGCAGGGAGCACTCTCAATCTGCCAGTGGAACAGACTTGCTCCGCTGGAGCAGAAAACTGCTCCGAATCTTGCAATATAATTCACCATTAGTGTCAACACTGACCAGAAAATTGTTTAAATTAGGAACTTGGCATCATGGTTTTCACTGCACTTGTGAGCTGATGTGTATTTGCATTTATTTTCATTTGTATATTTCAAAGTGTATTTGCATTTAGTAGCTTTAACTTCCGCCAAACAACCAAATGATGGAGAAACAGTGGCAAAAGGAAATATGTTAAATATAACCATGGCTCTTTAAAATAGGCCCTTGCCAGACGTCAGAAACACAATAACAGTTCACATTCTGTGCACATCTGTACATGCCTTAAAACGTCATTGCGTTGCAGATTCATGTGCATCATTGACTTTGGTCAGCAGCCTGCTTTGTTGATGATTCTAAAGTGTTTTTGTTTTCTTTGCTAGATAGTGAGCAAGATAATGCGTGCCCCTTACTATTCAAGCATAGAGAGATCAAACACCTCAAGTCAAATTTAATGAAAAGACAGCTCTTTGCTTATCATGACTCGGTCAAAACAAGATACATTCTAAATATTATTGCAGGGAAGAAGAGCATAATGCAGGGCTTGATATTTTCCCAGCAATAACTTTTGAGGGGCTACCTTAAAATGGGATTTAAGTATCACGGCTTTTTAGCGGTTTAGAGCTCAAAATATGCTATTGCATAAAGACGTAGACTAAGTGCTTTATCTACATCATAGCCCTAACAAGAAATACATAAAAAATTTTTAGCTAAGGTTGAGACGAATATGCGAATTCCGGTGTGCAAGCTGGCTTCAAAGCAGCTATGCAAGGAAGCTAGCTTCATGGCAATACTGGGGATTTTTTTTTAAAACCTTCTGTGCGTCGTTGTTGCGGGTGCAGGTAATATGCAAGAAAATACGGCATATTGTTGAAACAGACCATTAAGTATGGTCACTTAGGGCAAGAATAATAACAAATAGGAGGGGGGACTAGCAAAGGAAGCTCTGTTTATATTTTTGGGCTAAGCGGCCACAGTTTGGGGTCAATCTCTTTACAGACCAGTATAAACCAACTAGCCCAGCTACGAGTGCTAGCAAGTCTTTGTAGTGTGTGTGTTCATTTTGATACCGTTCCAACATTCCCAAGCTTACATTCTTTGAAATCATGGCCTTGTTCTTGCAACTGCTCATCTCTCCATCTTAAAAAATAAAACTTTGGCACAGAACATCAAGTCGTTCTGCGAGGAAGCCGGCTACCCTTGTCTGGTGCGCCCTAGCTACGTGCTGAGCGGGGCCGCCATGAACGTGGCCTACTCGCATCGTGACCTCGAGGGTTATCTCAACGAAGCCAGTGCCGTTTCCAAGGAACACCCTGTAGTCATCTCCAAATTCATCTGTGAAGCCAAGGTGAGTCACTACTGCAGCAAGGAAAGGGCAGTCTTGCAAAAGCTTGTGTTTTTGCGAAGCAGTGACGGTGAACGTTTGCTGACAGAGTGAACGAAAAAACATGCCCCTTGCCAGGCAGACGTGTGCCCTGAAGTGAAAGTAGTAGGACATTTTGAATTGAATCGAAATTGAAGCGGCTCTCAGCCTGTAACTTTATGCGCAATGCAGATATTTCCTGATTATAATGCAGATATTTCCTGATCATGAGTCATGATGAATGTTCCTAAAGCAGCTGTGTCAAGTAAAGGCACTCACAGTGATAAGTTGACTCATTTAGGGACACACTCATTGCATTGGTGTGCACAGGCAGTGTGGCAGGTTGCAATTAAAAGCATAATACCATATGTCATTAGTGATAACAGACTAAGGTAATACATTGATAGGACTAAAGTTTTCTGTGCATCTGCATCTTTTTCCTGATTTATCATTTCTTTGGCTAAGCATCAGCATTTGGCAACTAAACACCATTGATAATTGTGGCTCAGTGAAAAAGAGTTCAACTTGTGGCTTGACATGTGCCATGCATCAAGAATGAAACATATCTCATCAAAACTTTGCACAGGAAATCGATGTGGACGCTGTGGCCAAGGACGGTGTTCTGGTGGCCATGGCAGTCTCCGAGCATGTCGAGAATGCTGGCGTGCACTCAGGAGACGCGACACTGGTGACTCCGCCTCAGGATCTGAACTCTGAGACACTCGCCAAGATCCGCTCCATTTGCCAGGCCATTGGCGAAGCGCTCATTGTCAGTGGACCGTACAACATGCAGCTTATTGCCAAGGTGAGTTGTGACCTTCCCCTGATGTTATTGGTGTTTGAGGTCATTGGCTTGCATGTCGTGAATGTGCCATCTCATAGCCCCGCTGTTGCTTTAACCATTTTTGATTTCGTTGGGATTGATAGGAAGCATTTAAATTAACATATTGAAGGATATGGTGGAATTTGTGGAGTGGGTGATGCCGGGTCCTTAGACCTTTGTCACACATCCGTCTTAGTCCAGAAGACCTCTCTTAAACTCCAGCTCATTCCAACAAAAGATGGTCTCCTATGGCTTCTTCGGTGAATTTGCCAGCAATCATTTGATATGGGGGGAGTTAATTTTCAATATCCTGCCTGGGCATTTCAGTGTATTGTGGGGCAGAGATAGCCTCTCCACACAGTGGGGACATTGGCTCGGGCCCCAGGGACCCACAATCATTTGGTTACAGCAGCATGGTTGGTCTCCGCCAGGCCCGTAGCCAGGGGGGCCCTAGGGGCCCGGCCCCCCCCCCCCCCCGAAATTCGGATTGAGGGGGGGTGTTTTACCGAGAAAAAATAATAGAAATAGGGGGTTTTCAAGGTTTTCAACAGGTGCCCCCCCCCCCCCCCCGAAAAAAATTTCTGGCTACGGGCCTGGTCTCCGCTATGTTGCCTGCATGGTGTGTTCACTGCACTTACACCTCCATAGCGACAGCATGAAGGTGTTAGAAGTGCGCATTGACCATCTCAAAGGCAGGTGTTACACATCGACACATTATTGTGTGTGCAATACTTGGGACTTAGTCATTTATCTTATGACAAATGCGATACTTCAGACCTCCATTCACGTATGCTTTTCATCGATTCCCCTGGAGTTTGATTTAGCAGTCAACAACTCTAATTGAGCAAACCTTGAAAAATTGGGCATTGAAAAAATAGTTTGGAAGTTGTACTTGGCATGATTAACCTCTTGCTTCACTACTTGAGGATGGTAATGGGTAAGGCGTATTCCTTCATAGTTAGTGTTCCAGTCCAGGATCACTGTCACGCAACCCTCCTTAATTGCATTGTTAGATACGCTAATGTGCATCTGCTTTTTTTTGTTCACAGGACAACCAGCTGAAGGTGATAGAGTGCAACCTGCGTGTGTCCCGTTCTTTCCCGTTCGTCTCCAAGACGCTCAACTGTGACTTTGTCGCACTGGCCACCCAAGTTATCCTTGGACTCCCTGTTGAGGCCCGTGATGTCACCTTTGGCGTTGCCCGGGTCGGAGTCAAGGTGAGCGCACGTCTTCAACGGAAAACATGGCATTTCGGTATACAGTCAAACCCACTTATAACAATACTGGTTTTAACAATATATCAGTTATAACAATGAGGAGCTGCTGCACCGTCAACTGTTGTATGTTTTCTATGGTGAAATAACCCGCTTACAGCAATGCCCGCATGCCACATTATCGGTTATAACTAGAGCTGTGCGAATAGCAAAATTTTGTGTGTGAAGCAAATTCGAATATTGAAGTGTGAGTGCGAATTGAATCGACTGTTTTGCGAATATTTCTCGAATATTTCTAGAATGTTTTTAGAGTAGTTCGAAGTGAAGTTGCAGAAAAAAAAAAAAAAAAACTTGGAGAGGATTTCTAAGCATATTCGAATGAGATAGCAACATGAAAGCATTTCTTTTTGCTAGGTTAATGAAGCGCTGGCAGGGTGGTGTTTCATAGTTGTCTTATCAAGAATGAGGCAATACAGAAGCTGAATGGTATTTGTGTACATGATTTGGTGCAACCAAAGCGTTGCTGACAACACTCTGCACGTGTATTTCCTCAGGCTCTCCTCCTCTTTCAACTTCTGTGGAAGCCCAACTTATGTGGCAGACAAGGGTGTGCTCCCTTCAAGTCTGGAGCTCCAAATCAGCCTCGTAGACGTCAATATATAAGCAGTGATGTGATAGCCGCGCCAATTGCGCCAGATTGCGCCAAGGACGATTCCTGCTACATCCTGCTACATTTTCACTCTTCTGCGCCAAAGCTGCGCCAAACTTGTTTTCATATTTCGAAAACGAAACTAATCTCTCGAGGTGGAATAGCCCCAGCATGTGCCATGTCCTCGCGTGCACGCACTATGCGACCGTGGCTGTGAGTGCGCGTAAATTAAGGAAGACGTGCGCGCGTGTGCAGAGTGCGGGTCGGACTACCTTTCTATTACACCATAGACCGCGTATAACTTAATTGGTCAGAGGACCGAGTACAAGCACTCTAAAACGTTCACGGGCCTGCTGTGCCGACAAAACGAACGCAGAGAAAAAAAGCGCTGTCTAGATAGTCGCCGACTGACTTTTCAGAGCTCCTCGTTCGTGCGCTGGATTTCCCACAGGAACAGCAACCAAATTTCCGCATGCTTTAGTTTTCCCAGGTGCAATGTCGAAAGCAATGTGACCGCGAACCACTACTCGAGTGTTGCACATGCACGCCCCGTTTTCGTTGACGATGCGACTCTCTTCATTCAGAATCTGAAAGTTGTTACCATTCATGCACCCCTTTTGGAATGTAACCACTGCAAAGCTTTTCGTTGTCTCGGTACCGAACCGGACATTCGCGGCCGTTACCGATGAGGCGGTTGTGGGCAACTTCACATGCCACTGATGCCACCCCAGGAAGCTTGTCCTAGACAACATGAGATCGGGCTCATAAGAGATTGCTCTCACGAGCTCAAACAAGGGCAGTACGCGTGAAACCAAGTTTGGGTTCGCGGTCGGGAGAACATGTAGCCTCAACAACTATGCCTGCCCAGCTCGCATCGCAAAGTGCTTACATTTGCGGAACGGTGCCATCACTGATGGTGGAATTGAGGTCGCACGCGTGATACCTGTGCCCTACGACGACGTAACTATTTTCCAGACAAACAGCCGAACAGCGGTACCGTGCACTTGACGTGGACGTGGGTGCCCGTTCGGTGCGGAGCGCGCATACGGAACGAGCGGCAAGCGGTCAGAGCGAAGGCTTTTTTGGCGCCTAGACAACATAGACAACTCTTCATCGTGCCGCGCACCTGCGACACCGGCAACACATTTTTTTTTTCTTCCTTTTATTTTTCCGTGCTCCTCTCCTCTCCATGTCCCGTTATTCTTCATAACGTTTTCGTCGCTGTCCCTGCTCGGCCAGTGTACCTCCGCTGAGAAGCACGGTCGTTACCCAGTGGCGTAGCCAGGGGGTGGCGCACTGGGCCCGTGCCCCCCCCCCCCCCCGCCTCCATCCCCGAATTTTTCTGCCTACACCACTGTCATTACCTCACTTATCTGAGACGCATAATAACTGGTCTTTTATCTTGGGGGCTGCACAATAAGCGGTGTGCGTATACATGTGGAGTTCTATGGCGCAGGATAAACGGTAGTAAGAAAGGACCGCTTTGTAGCTGGTCCTGCATTATATAAGCGGTTACACTATAGGTAATCCAAGCTGCACGTGCATGGAATGTTATAGAATGCCATTTTTCTCCACCTTATTCCGCTGTTTTAGTTGTCACAAATTCAATTTTTTCACTTGGTAATGAGGCTTTAGCGGCTCCAAAAGACTTTTTGCCTGCTTTAAAATACACTCTTGGTTTCTCAAAGCCTGTTTTTCTTGCACCAAAATGCACTTTTGGCTGCTCCAAAAGCCTTTTTTCCTGCTCCATAATGCACTTTTGGCTGCTCCAAAAACCTGCTCCAAAATGGCTTCAGCCAATCACATCACTGTATAAGGACATCTGAAATTTTGGATGCTAAATATTTTCAGTGTCCAATTTTTTTGGACTTACTACCCGAATTTCAGGTCCAAAACAGCATTAATTGAGCCCCCACCTCTGCCGCATCTATCATTTCCATGTTGGAACCAGTGTTTTCTTGAGTCAATACATTTGCGTATATTCGAAATTTTGAATATTCGCACACCCCTAGTTATAACAATGAATTCTGGCTGTTGGGTGCTCATGGCAAAAGGTAATGGAATATGAAACCCTTGAAAACAAAGAAGAAAACAAGAAATTCAAGCTGCTTAACCTTCGCCTCAATCCCAACGTCCCCCCAGTGCCCCTTCGGATGAACGGTATGCTTCACCGCATAGTTTTATGGCATTGCGGCAACGCTGACCTTTAAATTTCGCTTCGACGCGGGAGCGGTGGTAGCTTTTGTTAATGCACTTTCGGACATGCAATTTGAGTAAAAAGTTGAGACTCCGGAAGAGTTTCAGCGGCCGAAACTTCAGACGTCAGCTCTATGGGGCTTGTGGTGGTACCTGTGAAAGCGTCCGAATTTTCAAGCATGTCCAAAAAACCAGCAGCTTTGTCATCCTTATCACTGATGTTTGTTGGCATATCCCATTAGATTTTATAGTTTTCTTGCAACAGCCTGCTGTCCCCCTATTTTGCTTTTTTTTTTTTTGTGCAGCCCATTTATAGCAGTTATAACTATGAAATTTTCGTGGCACTTGAGTATTGTTATAAGTGGGTTCGACTGTATTTACTTATTTATTGACCAAGTTCAAGAATCGCAGTGGTATGTGCCAGTGACGATGACCTTGAAGCATTGCGAGTGGTGTTGGCTCGGTGCACGGAGAAAGAAGAGGGTGCTGTCTTTTCAGCAATTGATAAAGTGTATTTGTTTGTCGTGCTCTGGCTGTCATAATCCTTTGCCGTTACAGCATTAACTTTCTTAAAAAGTTTTCTTGAATTGTTCTTTCGAGCAACAGTGTTGAACAAAACATGTCTCATGCTGTTGGGTGCTATATTGAAAGAGGTGCCCTCTAGTTTGAACTCTGTGTGTGTGCGTGTTCTATGTGTCTAACGTGTTGTCATCTTCGCGCAGTTTAAACATGGCTTCAAAACAAATACAGTAATACAAACCTCAGTGATACAAATCTCATCGGGTCACAAAAAATGTTCATATCATCATAAGTTCTCATCACCACAAAACAAAAATTAGTATGCGAGAAAAAAAAAAAAAGATGGCATACCGTACGTTTTCATATATTGTTTCTCGGGGCCCCAGCAAGGAAAGCTTTTAGACGTCAGCGATCATACTGGTACTCATAAACATACAATGCATGCTCGTGTGTGTAATTAAGGGATCTGATGTCACTCGTGACAGCTAGTAGACCCTTCCCAAACTTAGTATGCTTTTCCGCATGACACTGTGGCGAAAGTGACTTAAAGAAGTGTTCGGCACGATGAAAGCCAAAAAAATTTTAGAACTGTTGTCCTTTGTTGTATTACAGTCAACTACCGATTTTTCGGACATGCTTGAAAATTCGGACGCTTTCGCGGCACCGTCACAAGCCCCATAGACGTCCATGTATAAGAACGTCTGAAATTTCGGACGCGGAAACTCTTCGGCGTCCGATTTTTCGGACTTTTTGCCCAAATTCCTGGTGGGAAACGGCATTATTTAAAGCCCCAACCTATGCCACATCTATCGTCTCGCAGGTTTGAACCAGCGCTTTGCGAGTCGATCTCTTTGCGGCCGTAGCAGTGTCCGAAAGTCGGCTTTGCCGCAATGCGTGGGTGTTATGGGGTGAAGCAGATCAAAAATACGAAGGGTTTACTATCACGGCGCAGTGCGGCGATGTCTTTACGGATAAACACTGGGAATACACGGAGGCGTGATGGCGGCAGATGGCAAACTCGCCAGTACGACTTAATCGCTGACAATTCTTTATGATAAGCATCTTCAGCTAACCACTCGGTAGCGCATGAGGTCCAGCGCAGTTGTAAGCATACTGCACGCTTTTAATGGGCGACAACCCGAGCGCGTTGCGCCGCCATTCGTGTTGCCTCTTTGTGCGAGACTGCTAAGTGCTCCACACAGACGCGTTGCTTTCAGGAACGAAAGTCGCGTTGCCGCGCCCGTGTGCGGTCAGGAACTGAGTGGGCATAACGAACACCTTCATGGCAAACGCGTGCGTACAGTACAGCTAGCAAGCGCCCCGGCAGCGTCGAGAGTCTGCGTAGTTGGCGACGTGCTGCACACAACTAGGAATGATCGGCTGCACACGGCGGTGATTTTCGTTCAGTAGCGCATCGTTTACGTGCGCACAGGAATCGGGGAAAGTCGGACGATCCGCTCTTCCGCCACAGCCTTTGTGTTTCGCGTCATCGTTCCCAAACGCCCCATGCGAGAGAGCCGTAACTTAATCCGCGCTTTGCTGGTATCGGCACAATAGTTAAGCGGGGTACGCGGCACGTACCGAATGTATACACAAGAGCCTGGGCGCTCACCAAAATGCCTGATAAGTGTGCTGGGAACCATTGAAGCTCTTTCGGGCATGGGTGGCGAATTTGACCATTTGAGCGGAATTAAAAAGCATGAATTCATTTTTTCGCACGATTTCGCGGTCCCTAGGGAGTCCGAAAAATCGGCAGTTGACTGTATTTTCTTTTTGCAGTGGTGCTGGGGTGGTTTTTAAGGAAAATTGTGGCCATGCCCGCACAATCGGTAAATTTGCTGAAAATTCGAGAATCTGCCATGCAAATCGGAGAGTTGTTAGCTATGTGTCCCCCGAGCAATCTCATATTTTGACGTTGTGAAGCCTAACTCCTTTGCCAAGCCGGTCTGCTTCCTCTTTCAGTCCTCGTTCACCTTTCATAGGATATCTGGTTGCGAGGACATGGCTCGCATTGACACAGCAGGCAGGTGTAAAGCAGTGTGAAGGCACGGCCTCAAATGCAGCAACGCATGTCGTAGTGTTGAAAAAAAAGGCACAATGCCAACTTTATCTATAATCTAAAAGGGAAGACACACGAAGGCGCATTAGGGGCTCCAAGATTCGCACGCACAATTTCGGAGGCTACAACCGCTCCTGATGCACCTTGCTGACAAATCAGCACCACTGCACGCACGCCTGCGCTTGAGTTCTCGCGGCTGCACGGGATTGCCGTGTGTTTTGCGGCAGTGTGGGCAGCTTGTACCTGCTCAGTACAAACTACTTGCTTGTACCTGCTCAATAGCCTATGTTTGTGTGAAACGCTGCGGGGTGAAAATAGATTCTCAACAACTGTACTCCATTACATTACAGGCCTTGGCCTGGACCACAGAAAAAATTCGTATCACCCTGAAATTCCTATATGCCATGATGGTATAACCAAGGTTGAACTGTATAATGAGGGCATATCGGGGAACTTATCGTGCTTGGTCGTGGCAGCAATCATGTCGGGAAGGTCGTTCCACACTGAGATTGCTGGTTGCAAAGCACATACGTTCAATGTGCATATCTTACCAAAGTATGCGTGAAACTGCAGGTTTCACAAGCAAGCCAATGTTTTATGCCCATTGTATGTGTTTCAAAATGGCATCCTCCGTGGCACGAGTGCACGCTTTGACAGGTGCAGAAAAGGAAATGTTACCATGACATTTCGACCCCTTTGAGTGCAAGTACCGTATTTACACGAATGTAAGTCGACTCCAATGTAGGTCGACCCCCCCCAAAAATCGCTCGGCAAAAAAAAAAAAAGAAATGTTCTAGTTTTGGTTTCGATTCTAAGTCGACCAACCAGCATTGGATTGTCAAATTTGAAAAAATGGGTCGACCTATATTCGTGTAAATACGGTAATGTTGAACTTGGCTCAGATGACAGTAGTGTGCTAACATGTGTGCGACGAATCCCACTTTTGTTACAGTGTGAAAAAATTTTTTTTGTAATGGTGACGAATGCGTAGTGACTGAGAGTTCATCTACTTCGACTGTGAGTGATGTTGAATTGGCCTTGGATGGCAGGGGTGTGCATAACACTCATCTTCGTGAAGTGTAACAAAAAGAAAACTTGCTTGGAGTGATTACCGCACATCTGACAGAAATTTTGTGCATATTCTTGTTTGATACAGTTATCAGTCTTCCACTCATTAAAAAAAAGATCTCGTGCTTTTTGCAAGTTATTTTTCTTTCGCTTTTTTACTATCCTGTGGGGTTTAAACACCTGTAGGGCCGGTCACTCCTCCTTCAAACGATATCTCTTGTGCAGGTGCCCCAGTTCTCGTATTCTCGGCTGGCTGGTGCCGACATCCGTCTCGGCGTGGAGATGGCCTCAACGGGAGAGGTGGCCTGCTTCGGTGAGAACCGGTACGAGGCCTATCTCAAGGCCCTGCTCAGCACTGGGTTCTGCATTCCCGAGAAGAAAATATTCCTCTCCATTGGGAGCTACAAGGTGACTGGTTTGCATTCATCTAGGGAAGGGGTCGGTAACCTGCGGCCCCGCAGGCCGCATGCTGTTATGCGGCCCCCGGCATGGCGTCAAACCCCCTCCCCTCTCTTTCCCTCGTCACTGCCTATCTGAAGGCCGACATGGCAGTTTTGTCCTAAAATGGCATTTTCACTCAAAATAAAGATGATTTTTAATCCAGTTTTACAAATTAGTGTCAATTTGCCAAATTTTGACGCTTTGCCTGCAAATGCCCTTCTTCCTCCACACCCCCCTTCCCCTCCCCCCCAAATTTTCTCTGCGGCCCCCGGCTGTGTCGGCTTCATGCAACTTGGCCCTCCACCTCAAAAGGTTGCCGACCCTTGATCTAGGGTAATGCTCTGGGGTAAAGCTGTGGGATAACACTATAGGATAACACTCTAAGGCAACACGTCTAGGGTAATGGCTTGGGCAACTGTTCTTTTGGCCGCTTCAATTATCAGCACCCTGCTAGTAGGGCTGAAATAGCTGTGCCTCGCTTTTTTCGGGGGGAAAAAAAAACAAAAAAACCAGCAGCAGCCAACTACAGTAGACTCTTGTTAAACGGAACCTGAAAGAACCAGGAAAATATGTTTTATTTACCGAGAGATGAACAGGAGTGCATAATTCCTGTACGGAACCAATCATAATAGAGGCAGTTGTTCCATTTAAGCATCAGTTCCATTTAAGAGATTTGTGTCGTTTTAATATTTAATAGAGTTTGTGTCGTTAAAAGTAGCAACGCTATGCTGAATCTGTTGTATGTTGCTCGTGCAGCACAAGGCAGAGTTCCTGCCGAGCGTCCGAACATTGGAGAAGATGGGCTTCCAGTTGTACGGCAGCCTTGGCACCTCGGACTTCTACATGGAGCACGGCATCAAGGTATGATATTCTTTGGAAGGCTGAAAAGAGCAGGGCGGGGATAGGCACATCTTTCTTGCAATGACTACAATTGTAACACCTGTGCAAACATCAATTTTTCAGTTCGAAGCAGTGTCGACGCAAATTCAAGTGGCAGCAAAATTTGCATAGTTGTAGGGTGTGAGTGATGAGCAGTAAAATATGTAACATTTTAAAATTTGCCAATCTAGCAGATAAGTGGAACTCCAATTATACATCCCCCGGTCCTGCGACGACCTGCGCTTTACGAAGAATTGGCTTGGTCCCAGCAATACCCCCCATAGAAATAATGTATTAAAAACCTCAGTTGTGCAACGTAATTTTACGCCAGCGCCGCCTCGTATGACGCTTCGCTGGACTGTCCGAGAAAAAAAAAAAAAAAAAACTTGGACCATCTTCCCGAAGGAAACCCTGATGGGATGCAAAGCAGCAGCGGTGCGCACGGCGTTGACCCGGTTGAAACGGGCGTCATCGCAGATAAACGAGCCGAAAGAGTGTTTCCACTCGATGTGCGGTCGAGCGTTGCGGGCGGTGGAGAGGGTGAAGCGAGAGAGAAGTGACACGTTCAGAGGTGTTGCGAGCGGGCGGAGCAGCCGGCAGCTGCGGGCGCTGCCGCGAGCATGCTGCGGGTGAGGGAGAGAGTGACGTCAGCGCGCACCTGCGTGGGAAGCGTGCGAGGGGAGCGTGAAGTCAACGCACAGCTGTGGCGGGACCTACTTGGCAACGCTCCAACATCTACGGTGAGGGGAACGCATTGCGGCGCATTCGTATGGACGCACGTAACGTACGGCGTTATACACGTGAGTCAAAGAGCTGCTTCGCATCTAAAAGACCTACGATGACGCAGGCTGGCACGCAAGCACTCTGCAGCCGGGCGGCCGGACGAAAAAAGTCGGGAAAGCGAGGAACCGAGTTCGTTCCTCCGTACAGTCGAGCACACTCTTATTTGCGCTGCTACCGCTGCCACCACAGGGCCTCTTCAATTTTTTGACACGCGGTCGGCCATAGCTAGTCAGAGCCAGCCGGAGCGCATTCATTTGGTCACATTGCGCTCCGCACTTCCGTTGCAGTCCTTTTTTTTTTTTTTCTTTCTTCTTTTCTTTGGGTGGTTCTGGAGGGACCGTTGTGAGCAGATAACATGGCAGATAATTTCGAGCTCGCTTTCTAGTATGCGATAACTTTCACTAGATTTCGCATCGTTGTACCGGACGTGTTGAACAGCGATTGTTGAGCCCGTCTACGTTTGCGACAGCAGCGGGAACCGGAACTAGCTGCTGTCTAGCTACCAGAGGGCTGATGCGTTTTAGCCGTACGCGATTGGTCGAATCTTGCACGGACGTTCGCACTTGCAAAAATCGAATAGGCCCACTGCCTCTCTGCCATTCGGCCATTCCTTGACGTATGTGTCTCATCGGTGGATTGTGCGCCGCAGCTGCTGTGTCCACGTGCAAAATTTTCTGTATTCCGACATTGGTGTGCGAGGAAGTTTTTGAATTCTTGGTTGCGAGTGCTGCATCTCGCGATGTCACGGAACTGAAAACCGCTGGCGCTCGGAGAAAAGCTTTGCTTAATCGAGGAGGCAGAGAAGCAGAACGGAGCAACAAAGGCCAGCATTGCCTGCGACCTGAACATTCCCGAGTCGTCGCTGAAAACGATCTTATTGAAGAAGGATAGCATTCTACTGAATGCATCGAAGTTCGGCCTGAACAGGAAGGCCACAAAAGATGGCAAATATGCTACCACAGAGAAGGCCCTCGTTGAGTGGTTGCGTCAGGCACGCAGTTCAGCAATTGTCGTGGATGGCGTAATTTTGAAGAAGGCGGAGACAAATGCATTGCGCTGCGGCATTGATGACTTTAAAGCCTCCAATGGCTGGTTGGATGGCTTTAAATGCAGTGGAGTTGTGTACAGCCACTGCTGTGGAGAGAGCTCGTCAGTCAGCTCCTCACTGTTGAAAAGTGAACTGCATTGCTGCCAGAATTGATACTGCAGTACAAGCCCTCCGACGGGTTCAACGCGTACGAAACTGGATTATTTTACATGCAGCTAGAGCAGACATTAAGATTAAAAAGAGAGAGCTGTCACCGGGGTAAGTGAAGCAAAGAGCGTCTTACCATATTGCTTTGCACTAATGAAGAAGGCTCAGAAAGCTTCCCGTCCTCGTGATCGGCAAGTTTGCGAAGCCGCGATGCTTAAAAAAGTTTCAAAAGGCTGCCGTGCCAGTACACGTTCAACTGGAAAGCCTGGATGACGGCTGCTATTTTTTCTGCATATCTGCAGCAGCTGGACTCGAGAATGGGCACTAAGAACAGAAAGATTCTTCTGCTTGACAATGCGCCATGCCATCCATCAGATACGTTGCATTTGAGAAATGGGAAAGTTGCATTTCTGCCCCCCGATTGCACTAGCCAGCTGCAGCCACTTGACGCTGGCGTCATCACCAAGTGCATGAAACAGAAGTATCAGAAGTTTGGTGCAGCGTCGGCTGGCGGGCATGGAACGCAAGCAGTTGGGCTAGAAGCTTTCTGTGCATGGGATGTGGTCACGCCAGAAACCATCATCAACTCCTTCAGGCACTGCAGCTTTAAGAGAAGTGGCGCCTGTTCTACCAGTGAAGCTGCAATGCCTGTTGACGACGAATCAGAGTTCAGCAGCCTGGTGTTACCTGGATCTTTCGTGGACTATGTTGGTGCCGACAACGATGTTGCAGTGTGCAATGCAGTGTCGCTGGATGACATCATCGAAACTGTGCGTCCTGACTCTGCGGAAACTTCCGACAAGGAAGAGATGGACGATGCTGCGGAGGCTAGTGTGTCCGTTCCGACTTACGCGGACGTGTTGTGTTACGTCAACAACATTCGGAAGTTTGCTTGCACACGCGACGAGATTGATGACTTGCTGCCAGATGTCGCAGCTCTCGAAAGGACGCTTGTTAAATATTATTTCGGAAGAGCGGTGAAGACGAAGAAGTGACAAGAGAGCGTGGACCCGAGCGCGCGCCCGCATTCCAATTTTTTTTTAGTTTTTCAACCCAGCGTCGAATAAACATGACGTTCTTTACTTCTGCTCCGCTTCTTGGTTTTCAACATCACGGTGCCATGACGAGGATGAATTGAACAGTTGAGGACCCTTAACGATGAAGCGAGCTCCCCGAAGAGGACGGCCGATCGACGCGATCAACGCGACGACGCTGGGAGAAAAACAAGCGATCCACGTCATCACGAGCCCTTCGATTCCCTACGTGACGACATGGAAAGGCTACGATGGAAACGCACTACTGTTCGAGCTGCAGTCACCAGGATCATCAACGACATGACGACTCTTATGCAGATGGAACCAACGCCAACTGGTGAGCTAGCTGACCATCTTAACCTACTGAAGATAAAGGAAACGATGCTAACGGACCTTGACAGCCAAATAGAAGAGCATGCCGCTGACGATAACCTTGAGGATGAGATCCAAAGCGTCGGGCAATACCAAGATTCTATCGTCCTCGTGAAGTCCCGCGCTGAACGTATTTTATCCGCACCTCAAGCCGCAGCCACGCATGCATCTAATGATAACTCTCCGGAAGCTCGTGCCCAGATTAAGCTACGTAAGCTCGATGTACCGAAGTTTCATGGTGACCCCATTAAATGGCCTGAATTCTGGGATCAATTTGAGTCGACCATTCACCAAAACCGATACCTCGCCGACGTAGACAAGTTGAAGTACCTCCGGAGCTACCTGTCGGGTAAAGCAGAAGGTGTCATTAGTGGCCTGGCCACAACCAACGAAAGCTATAGCACAGCTGTAGATCTTCTCAAAGAAAGATATGGCCGTAAGTCACTGATTGTCAACGACCACATGCGCCGGCTTCTAAACCTACGTAAAGTACGCTCTTGCGAAGATTTCGAAGGGCTTCAAAGGCTGTTAGAGGTGCGAAGGGCTCCGAGTATGGCTTACAGAAAAATTGTCGGCAGACTGTGCATTCGTGAATGATTTTCTTCCGCGCCCGCGCAAATTGTTCGGCCGGGAGCTGCTAAATATTATTTCGGAAGAGCGGTGAAGACGAAGAAGTGACAAGGGAGCGTGGACCGTAGCGCGCGCCCGCATTCCATTTTTTTTTAGTTTTCAACCCAGCGTCGAATAAACAAGTCGTTCTTTACATCTGCTCTGCTTCCTGGTTTTCAACAATGCTGGTGCGTCGTGGCTGGGCAAACTTGCAGGAAAAAAAATAAGATTATTTAAAAAGGTGAGAGTAAAGATTCGTTCACACCTCCGATAAAATGCGTGGTTGTCATTTTTTCAAGCAATTTAATCTACCTTTTTCGGAGCAGCGTAGGTTCGTGCCGCGGACTTTCTTAAGCATTATGTACCCACTGTTGTGGGGCAACAATGACCATCACTGCCTATATTCTTAGTTTTTTGATTATATGACACCCGGATTACACAACGATTTTGCATGGTCCCCTGAAAGTTGTATAATCAAAGTTCCGCTGTTTAAGCCATCATTATAAAACTTGGTAGCTCAAACAAACGAGAGGCAGAAATAGCAGGACATAAACAAGCCCACTTTTTTTGTGCTGCCAAGTTTTATAACGAATCAATACCAATTAGCCTGCCCATGCACCCTTCTGATGTAAACAGTGTTTTGATGATTTTCAATGCTTTTCAACTTTCAGCGATGAATCTGGCTGCAGGTAGTAAATGAACGCTTTAACTTTATCGACGATTCCGTTTGAGAGGTTTCTGGTTACTGAGGGTCTGCCATACTTTTTCTGTGCTTTTGGCAGATAGAGCCTATGACATGGCCCTTTCACGACCACGACGTCGATGAGGACACAGTGAACGGAGGGTCGGATGGCGGGAGCCAGTGCGTTTCGCAGCAGGCGCAGCTGAGCATTGCGGACTTCCTGGAGCAGAAGGAGTTCGACCTGGTGGTGAATCTGCCCATGTGCAGCAGCGGGGCTCGCCGCATCTCAACCATGTTCACCCAGGGCTACCGGACACGCCGCATGGCTGTCGACTACGCTGTGCCTCTCGTCACAGACGTCAAGTGCGCCAAGCTACTCGTGGAGGCAGGTTGCACATATGAATAGATTGATTGAATAGATTGAAGGCGTTGATGTTCGGAGCATCATCTTTGAAATGCAGTGGCAGCTGATCCCACCAAGCCTGTCGTTGCTTTCCACTTTTCTGTTGCACTTAATACTGCATATTAGTTACACCCAAACCTCGATATAACGAACCCGGATATAAAGGAATATCGGTTATAACGAAGTAAATGAAGAATACTCTTGCAATAATTATAGTGTTAGGTATAGACTTTTATAACGAATTTTGGGATATAACGAACTTATTTTCGTGTAAAGTGCGACTTCGTTATAATGAGGTTTGAGTGTAACTCTTACTTTTAACCATCAAGCCAAAAACAAGTTTATGCTCCCATAAGTTGTCTTTTGCGAGCTCCTGGTCATTGTTCCATCTACACTATAGCCATATAAGATCATTCACATTTTCTTTATTATCTCGACAACGTGAGGCCTTGGTCAGGATGTCAGGCAAATGATTATTGACCTCTTGATAGCTGCGGCAACATGCTAACAAAGCATGCTGAATGGCTTCTGTGATCTTTGGGCATTTAAACTTTATTACAATAAAAGCTTGTTGATTCACACCCCATTATTCAAAGATTTCGATAAATCAATTTAAGTGGCATGATCCAGCGGAGCTCCATAGAACTCCATTTGTTAAAAAACTCATATACCTAATGCAGACTCAGATCAGGGCCACCACATTGGAACTTTGCACCTCCATGACCAGCTCCTGAACTGGTGATCATTTTCAGTGCTAGGCGACAGGGTGGTGCAATTTGCTAACCACTATCACTGATGCCATCTCCCTCTGATTACCGTGTTTACTCGATTGTAGCGCGACCACAAATGTAACGCGAGGGGTGACTTTTCATTGTGTCCAGGGAAAAAGAATAGGTATTTCAGTATTCAATTGTAACGTGAGGGTCGACGTTAGGTAGCAAAAATCTGCAAAAAAAACTCGCGTTACATTAGAGTAAATACGGTACTGTTGTCACGATTTGATACCTCGGCGATAGCCCTCAAGTTGTGAACGCATGCTTAGTGGTCGAAAATATGTCGTGGCTGTCTCTTGCTTGTAGATGCGTTCATTTGTCAAGCTGGTTAATTGCATCAGCATCAATAACCCAGTGCAGCACACAGAGACATACACTTCTAATGTGTTTACGTCCAACGTTCCCTAGCATTTCTCTTTTGTCTGTAGTCACATTGGTCCAGCATGTCAGAGAAGCAACTTGCAAGCTTGCCCGGAAGCTTCGCATACTAACCTTGATGACATTAAACTGCAACAACCAAAGTAGCCACTGCACTAATGAAAGTGCAGTTTTATTCATCCCTAGCGAGTTATGACTGCAGGCATGTGGGATGAACCTGCATGCTACAAGTGGGCAGCTTCAAGTGGTGACAGCTCAATACACAGTTCCCAAATGATTGGTAATGTTCTCAAGTGTAGTCTCACAGTCCGATATAGAGTGGGCTCGAAGCCAACATGCGGGTAGAAGTCAAATCACCTTTTCTTTGCCTGTGTATGAATACTGCGTGCATCTCGCATTGAATCAATGTAACAAGTGCCTTAAGAGACAACTCAACTGCAAATCGAGCATTGTGCACTCAAATTGTGTATTAAAAGCACGCAGTGCAATTCACAACTGCACTACACCACTTGCACCACCAAACAGATAGTTGAAGAACCTTATCATGACAAGATTGTTTAGCATAAATTGTACGGCATTTGTTGGTAGCAACCATTATGTATTGCCGCATTTCCAATTCTTATTCCTTGGTCATTGTACTGAGTTTGTGATCATTGGCCAGCCGTCCTGTCCAAGTGAAAATGATGAAGATCGTTTGTGGCAGAGTGTGGCTTTGTCCACACTGCAAGTTGAGGGACACAGTTACATTTTATGCTAGGAAGAGTGTAAGAACAACGGAGCGTTCTGTTCTGTTCATGACGTGAAAAGGCACCAAAAAAGACGACACCAGATAGAAAACCCAGGACGATGCACTAGCAGCAGTTGATGTATTCTATTCAGGGAAACACTTATTTATAAAGCTGTTAATTCTATTTCTGCCTTTAAAACTAGTTCACCGTTTTCTGCTCTGTGGCGTATTCTTTTTCGTGTCTTCTCATGTCGTAAATTAATACCAGCTTATCCAACTTGACATTGTACCGTTTTATTTCCTGGACTATTTTTTCCTGCCACCATTTGGAATGCTTCTCTATATTGATGTTTCTTGTCTTCGTTTTCATTAACAGGCTCTCCGGCTGATTCGCAAAGCACCACCTGTCAAGACGCACATAGACTGCCTGACTTCGCGCAACATTGTACGCCTTCCGGGTCTCATCGACGTGCATGTCCACATGCGGGAGCCAGGTGCGACCGAGAAGGAGGACTATGCCTCCGGCACAGCTGCTGCCTTGGCTGGTGGCTTCACAACCGTCTGCGCCATGCCAAACACCCGGCCACCACTCTGTGATGCTGAGTCACTTGCGGTCTGCCAAATGGTAAGAGGACAGAGAATGTGGTGGTGTTCTTGAGAGAAGTGCACTGCTGTGCCGAAAATGAATTGCAGAACATCTCTCTTTTTTAGGGGTGTGCGAATATCAAAATTTCCGACTACGAATCGAATACGAATACTTAGCTTCGAATACGAATCGAATATCGAATAATCAAGGGATGCGATTTTTTTCACCAGTAATCTTTTACTTTACCATATATTTATGTTGAAAACAGTACACTTGTTAGCTATTCTTTATTGCACAAAAAATGTCACCATCTGTACTTGCCAGGAAGCACATGACTGCAATAGTTGAGCTTGTGACTGCGATGTCTTGGGTTCAATTCACATGTTGAACAAACTTTTTTATTACAAAAAAAAGCTTAATTTTGTACCTGCAATGATGACTAGTGAGTAAGATGATGCTGGTTTGATTCCTGCCATGGCAACCGTATTCTGATGAGGTGAAATATTAAATTTAGCGATTATTAAAGCATACGCGTGGGTGGTCACAATTCATCCAGGTTCCCGCTATCAGTTTTGGCTCGAAAGACCCCACATTTTATCGTTTTCTTTCAACTACACAGCAGTATACTCGTTACCTGGCTTGCCTTCGTTCCCATTCTCGAGAACTGCGCGCTCTCCATTTTCCTATCAAGAGTGCTTTGTCATGCTGATAGCCGCACGATCGTGACCAAGGAGTACCGGGTGCGCGGTGATAACGCGAGGAAAGCACGCGAGATAGATGACTACTGATGCGTGGCAGAAAGACGCCTCAAATATGCCTTTTTGTTAACGCAGCCACAACTCCCTGCGGCGAGGGCGCCATTTTGCCGCATTGCGACCGCCTTGGCGCACTGGCTGCCGACGGTAGTAAAGTGACGTTGGCAAAACAGCGAGATCGCAGCAACGGTGTAACGGAGGATTGATTGCAGGAAACGCTGCATGCCGCGAGTGTGATGCACGTACGACAGATTCCCAAAGGCGCTGTCGGGAACGCAGCGGAACTACGCATTAACTGCCTCAAATTTCCGTCCGTCGCCTTACATGCACCGCCGTTAGCAACAGAGAAATATATGTGATGACGCCATTGTAACGTTACCGAAAGTGTGTGGCCTTTTCTTTGTTTGCCATTGCGCGGAAAAACACTTCAGCTGATTCGCATGACCGTGCGTTACCATCAAATAATTTCGGAACTATGATGGGAATACATGCTGAAGTAGCAGCACAGCCGGCAGACGACCCGTCAAGCTTTCTTCGACGCGTGCGCGTACGTTAATTTTTACGGCGATCCATTAGCGAAAACTGGCGCAGCTACACATGAAACGCGTTACTTGCTGCATCGTACGTCAAGCTAAGCGTCCCTAGCTAGTTGCGTGCAGTGCGTCGCCTACTAAGCTCACTCCGCAGGCGCCGCTCACTGCAAGCGTACGCGTGCATTTACCGCGCAGTGACATTTTTTTTGCCTTCGTGCTCGCTCAGAACCGGACAGTGCAAAGGTGCGGCGAGTATTTTGTTGGGCCAATGCGGCGGCGGCGAGTTGCCTTCATTTCCACAAGCGATACGCACTTTATTGAGACGGTCCCGCGCACAAGGGCGCGGCAGCGAAACGGCGTGTCAGAGAACATCTACAGTCGACGTCCGATTTCCCGGACCCTCAAGGGACCGTGAAAACGTCCGGAAAATCGGGCAGTCCGGAAAAACGAATGCACGCGAAAATGCACTTTTTTTTATAGGTATTTTTCTATGACGGAGAAGGTCACGGCCGGAGTACTGGATTCCCATTGCAATTCAGCGAATGCATCGCTTAGGTGGCTCTAAAGAGAGCCGTTTATATAAAAAAAAAATCCGACGTAGCCGGCGCTACCTCGTTGGTCAACACTTTGGCGCAATAAGGTTCTATTGCATGGCGTTCCGCTTGCCCGCGATGATGTCTGCCTCAATTTCAGCTAACGACATGTTGTCTTGTCGATGATAGTGTCATCTGCTCGCGTTAACTCCGAGCTCGTCGGCTGTGTAGGCGCTGCCTCGTGGTTCTCGGTGTCGGAGTCTTTGGAATCTTCCGTAACGTGAACGATTTCGTCATCGGTCAATTCCGCACAGAGCTCGTGGTCTTCGTCAGCGTCGGCGAAGCCCTCAAAGGTTATCCCGGCTGGAATCAAAACGCCGGCAGCGCGCAGATCGTCGAAGGCAACGTCCACGAAAACAGTTATGGAGAGTCTCTTGCGTTACCGCCTCTTGCGTTACGAGGGGGGATTTGTGCGCTTCGAAGGCGCGGACGAAGACGAAGGAGCAGTCGGTACCATCGCTGTCAACGGCGAATGCTGAAGATCGGGAAACGCGAACGCTGAAGATAGCGCGCTGCAGCACACGACCTACCGCAGAGCTTACAAAACAATACGTTAATGAACACAGTGAGGTTTGGCTAAGCTACGGCTGGCGACGTATTGGCGTGTGCTAGATTGTGGCGAGGGTATGGTAGCCGCGGCGCGGCTGGCCACACCTGTTCAGGCGGTGCGAGCATGGCTTCCGAGATAGCGCGCCGGCGCGCTATTTCGGAGGCCATCGTGCGAGTATGGAGGGTTCGAGGATACGAGAAAAACAAAATGGCGGCATTGACAGCGACTTCGAGTCGGCGGTTAGCGGTAAAAAGTCCGGAAAATCGGACGCCGAAGGCTATAAGCGTCCGAAATTTCGGACTTTTTAATACATTGCCTCTATGGGGAACTTGACGGTGCCGCAGATGAGTCCGGGAAATCGGGCATGTCCGGAATTTCGGGCGTCCGAGAAATCGGACGTCGACTGTATCTGTATAAGCCTACACGAGTGGTACCAGCGCTAAACCGCAAAGCCACACGTACTGCTGAGCAGGCAGTTCATGACTTAGATTCTTTAAGATATTTATCGTTGGTAGGTTTGTCGCGATGACGTGCCGGCAGTCACGTTCGTCGGTAGCCGTCCTCACGCTCCCGTGTATTTCCGTGCAGGCATCATCGCATTCGCACCGAAGTCGTAGTAATCACTGCATGGTCTACTGTTGATGCTCTTATCGTAAAGGCGCAAAATCGGAAGTTCTTCACTGTAACATATGGGACCGTATATTCGTAAATTTAGATCATATATTCGAGTTAGTTCGAATATTCGAACTTTCGAATATGTGGTTATCGAATCGAATATGAATATTACGAATGCAATATTCGACGAATATTCGAAACTTTCGAATATTCGCACACCCCTACTCTTTTTCTAACGAGAGGGGAGGGAGGTTTCCGATGGAAGCGGAAATAACTGCATCTGAAGGCACACTAAAAAAAAAATTATCAAAATTTGAGGTTATCGCACAGCATAGAGCATATGCTGTAGAACACTGGTCAAGGTTCATGCGAATCCTTGAAACCCTTGAAAACCCTTGAATTTGAAAAGTTCGTTTTCAAGGCCTTGAAAGTGTTGGAATTTTCGCAAATCCCTGAAAATCCTTGAATTTCCTTTTTTTTAATTCTTAATAAGCGTTGTTGCACATTTCACAGCGCATTTCTTGTGATGCCGTAAATGTAGCAGGTGGCAGATGTAATGTGCCCATCACAAAAGAATTGAGAACATTAGTAGCTTTTGCGAGGAACCAACACCGTGCATTTTTGGAAACTCAAGAAGGCAGGAGCAGGAGGATGAGAAACAGGAAAAGAAATGTTGCATTGAGGAGGAGGTCGAAATGCTTACAAAAAAGAAAATGAAACTAGAAGCTGCTGTTAAGGAATTAACAGCTACAGCAGACTCGTATGCAGAAAAGGCAGAAGCAACTAGCGACCTGATGTGCATCATCAAGTCAAACACCCTTAGGAAGACTGCCAAGACCAAGCAGCGGGAGATAGTGGACATTGATATGAAAATTCAGGAAAAGTGATTACTGAAATACTGGAATTCAGGAATACTGAAAGTGATTCCATGCAACTCCAAGAAACTATGATTGAAAGTTATCTAGAAAGAAAATGTAATTGGAGCCATGTTTTGGTGTCTGCTCCATCGACGTTACCCTTTTTTGGTAACCTGGTAGCCTCCATCCTCCCTGAAATGTGTTAATTGGTTTTTTAACAGACAATATGGTCCAAATTCACAGACATAGCCTTGAAAGTCCTTGAAAACCTTTGAATTTTTGTCATGTAAACGAGCATGAACCTTGCTGGTTATCCGTCCCCGAGTTTTGCAATGTCTCAGGTTTTACAATGGATCACTGCATTACCTGAGAATTTTTCAATGGCACAATGCATTAAAGGCCTTGATTTTTTAATAAATTGCACACATCCTGTTTTATGCAAGGACCCAATGGAAAACTTCAACGTCAGCAGTGGGCGCTTTAGACGTGCCACGCATTGCTCTGGACGCTGCTTTGCACCGTCTCCTAGTTGATTTACTCCTCGGCCGTCTCTGTTTCCCGTAATTTTTGCTTCCTTTCCCCTCCTGGTCGATGAACGCACGAGACTTGAAGCGTAGCGCTTGTCCAATAATGGGGCGAAGTTGTTTCTTGATATAGTGTTTTATTTAGGGGTGTGCGAATATTCGAACTTTCGAATATTTTTCTAATAGGGTTCGCTGTTCGAATTGATTCGCACCGGAATTCTACGATTCGAGCTTCTGGAAGATGAATATAATGGTTTATAATAACAAAAAATTGGCGTGTAGCGTGCTTGGTCGTGTGTTTTGGGGTGCTGACGTGCGAAACTGCTAGCCGCTTCCACCGGTGCTCCGAGCGGTCGCGGCGCGACGAGCTTGGCTGGGGTGTCTGTTGCCAATGCGTAAAATATAGAGCTGAGCGAATAGCAAAATTTTGCGTGCTAAGCGAATTCGTATAATAAAGTTTCAGTGTGAATCGAATTGAATATTTTTCTAATAGTTGTCGATTATTTGTTTAGTATTTTTTGAATACGTCTAAGTGAAATTATAGAAAAAGGTTGCAGAGGATCCCTAAGTACATTTTATGAGACAGGAACATGGAAGTTTCTTTTGGCTAGGTCGGTGAAGTCAGTGGCGTAGCCAAGGGGGGTGTTGGGAGGGTTCAAACCCCCCCCGAAATTTTTCAGTTTTGCTTGCGTATATATACACGCACGCATACAAACGCACGCACGATCATACATAAAGCATGGTTGAACCCCCCCCGAAAAAAATTTCTGGCTACGCTACTGGGTGAAGTGGTGGAGGGATGGTGTTCCCTAATTTTATCAAAGATGTAGCAATGCAGCGACCAAATTGTATTTATTTGCATGATTTGATGCAACCAATGTGGTGCCACAACACTTTACACATGAAGAAACGACGCTACTTCTTCCACATCTCCCCTCTTCAACTTCTGTGGAGGCCCAGCTGATTTGGCGGACAAGGGCTCTTCGAATCTGGAGTTGCTAACATGCCTTGCAGATGTTCATGTATAAAAACATCTGAAATGTCGGATGCTGAAAATCTGTGTCCGATTTTTTTCGGACTTTCTGGTCCGAAACGGCATTAATTAAAGCCCTCACCTCTGCCGCGTAGGTTCGAACCAGCGCTTTTGCGATGCGGTCCGCTTACGGCCGTAGCAGAGCCCTATAGGCAGCTTTGCCGCACTACCAGAGTGTGATGCGGAGAAGCATAGTAAAAATATGAAGGGGCACTGTAACAGCGCAATGCATCTCCATGTTGGAATCGGCGTTTTCTTGAGTCAATACATTTGCAACCGTAGCAGAGTCTGAAAGGCAGCTTCGCCGCACTACGAGGGTGCGATGGGGTGAAGCATGCCTAAAATCTGAAGGGGCCACTGCCAATCGGACGTTGACTGTATTTGTCTTGGGGAAGTTCGAATAACTCGAATAGTAAAATTCCTGTGCGAATCGAATCGAATAGCAAACACTATTCGAAATTTCGAATATTCGCACACCCCTACTAATTTTATTAAGGTCAAGCGGGTTTTTTTATTGCATGCAGTGTGTTTTTCAAGGCCAGTGTTTGGTGGGGCACTTAAGGCTTTTGCCTTAATAAAATGTTAAATGTCACAAAGATTTACCAGCGGTGCTAAAGTGTTGGTCCTCATGTTTTTAAGTGTGCAGTTTGTTTGTGCCTCCCTGTTGCCAATGTGCAGGCAGCCAGAGCTGGCGCTCGGTGCGACTACGCCTTCTTTGCGGGCGCCAATCAGACAAATGCCGAGAGTGTGGTGTCACTGGCGCCATCGGTTGTCGGGCTCAAGATGTACCTCAACGACACGTACGGACCTCTCTGCATGGACACAGTCTCTGATTGGCTCAAGGTGAGCATTGATGGCACACAATGGCATTCTTTATTTCACCTTGTAACTTGCCATTGCTGGGCAAGTGCCCAAGCATTCATATGTTAGATTTGATAAGTCACAGTGAGACCATCTTGCATTCTTTGGCTCCACTATCAATATCGACTACTGTACTTCTGGTAGATCACTGCAGTCAGAGCTGGTGTTCCCAAACAATAATATTAATTACAATTGTTAGAGCTTTACATCTTAAAACCACACGATATCATTGAGAGACGCCGTAGTGGAGGGCTCCGGAAATTCTGAACTCCTGGGGTTCTTCAATATGCACCTAAATCTAAGCACATGGGTCTTGAGCATTTCACCTTCATCTAAATGCGGCCGCTGCGGCCGGGATTTAATCGCACGACCTTTGGGTCTGCAGCCAAGCACCATAACCACTAGACCACCGCAGCGTGTCTTGCTAAATACCGTATATACTCGAATCTAGGCCGATGGTTTTTTTTTTCAAAAAAGGGATGTGTGAAAGTGGGGGGGTCGGCTTAGATTCGAGTACCATGGTTTGACCGCAGCTGCCACATACTGTCGGGCGCAAAAGTTTACGGGATCTGCGTAAAACTGCAGCGCTGCGTCACCTACCGTGACGGTTTTCGAGGCTATCGGCCTCAGCGATTAGCGATGGCGCATTTCGATAACGCGCCTTTGCCGGATCTTATCGCAGAGGCCGCGGCCGATATCCTGATATCCGATATCCGATATCCGATATCCTGATATCCGCGTCACTGTAGGTGACGCAGCGATGCAGTTTTTCGTCGCTTCGCCACGCGCTGCAGATCCCGCAAACTTTTGCGGCCGACAGTACGTAAAGGCCCGGCCACGCTAGCGGCATGACGGCTCACGATGTGCCCATCTCGGGCTGCCGTGTGCAGGCGGTTCTGCATGCGCGTCCGAGGCATTTTCGCGACATCCTGCGGTAGCGTTGCACGGCGACGTGGTCGCTCAGCGGCGGAGTGGTGGTCCCCATGGCTACACAGGCGAACCGCGTTGTCTTGCGCGGGCGCAGCAGGCGCAGTCAACGGGTGCGGGGCGCAGAGTTCGCTGTTTTCTGAAGTTTAGTGCAGTCGCATTGGTAGAGTTTTGGAAGTGTCGCACCTTAACCACGTGCTCGCGAAACGCTTGCACCACATGTGCTTTTGAAGCGATGGCACCAATCAAGTGGTGCCACTGCAGCGTCGTTTTGCACGCGGAGAAAACTTCAAACCTGCAAGCGCAGCACGAGTTCGGCGTGCACGAAAAGAATGTGGAGTGCGCGCTTATGCATTAAAAATGCTGGGTTTTCTGCCGTTGTGACGGCGTTTCTTTCATTCGGCCTGCATTCGAGGTAAACTTTTTTTTTTTTTCCTGGCATTGCGAATTTCGGGGGTCGGCCTGCTATCGAGGGCAGCCTAGATTCGAGTAAATACGGTAATACGATCTGCCCTTTCTCTCTTCTGGGCCTGTTTTCTTAAACGATCGCGAAAAGGGACAGTATCGCCTTTGATGACGTAGAATCTGATGTGTTCAACAACCTGCCAGTGCACTGTCATCGTTGCACTCGTCGTTGGTTTATGAATGACAGACAACACAGGAGTGAGCGTACTGTACGAGCGCAGAGAGACCCGAGTATGACCCTGCGTAGAAGCCAGCGTATGCTGGCTTCTACGCAGTGGCCAGGCTTGGCTGTGTACTTGAAATATAAAACGTGTTGAAAGTGCTCTCAACGTGTTTTGTGCAATTGTTTAAAGCACATTACATTATTTAAAGAATGTCGCTTTGTGTGAAGTGAGTTTTTTTTTTAGAGTTTAGCACAGTGTACTCAAAGAGTTCAGCTGTTGTGTGCCGCTGGAGCAACATTACGCTAACATCTCAAAATTTTGCTGGCGCATGATAAATGACGCGAGCAACGCAAGTTTATCTTTCTGGAACGTAGCTTTCTGGCAGCTTCTGCAAAATCAACGTACGCCGACGTAGCAAGAACTCAGCACACTGCTTGAAGCGAGACACCCAGTGCTTGCTTGCCTTGAAGCCCGCCTGCTGAATGCCTTTGTCTCGAGCGATCTCCCTTGCCTTCGCTTGCAGCAGCTCAATGTTTACAGCAAGGTGTACAGCTCGTTGTTCCCTGACAAAGTCCGTCAGTTCCCGTTCAGCGTAAGGAAATACTCCACTTTCCAGTGCCCAGAAACTTATCTGGGCCCTGCACACAAAGAGTGCTTCCTTCTGCTTCCTTCAACCATGAATGCTCCGCTCGTTCACGCCGAACTACCGCCCTGTAGCACAGTTGCCGATGGTTCCGGCAGCCGAAATCACTTTTTTCTTTAAAGGCAGCTGAATAGTACTGCTTTCGCGGTCCAGACATCGTGGCTGTCGTGAAGTGCGCCAAGTGGTTGCAATGGCTATTGTTGCACGTCTGTAGGTCTGTAGGACTAACGCTACCTAAGGCAGAAGCGCACAGAAATCTGATGATGATGATAGCACTGCACAATGCCGAAACCAAAACTGTGATTTTGGTCGAAAATTCTTGGGATAGGTATACAGTACGGGGCAGAAATTTCGCATCATAAAACCTAACGAAAAAAAACCCGGGCTGTACGCAAGTTTTTATGGTATATTTTGAGCCTGATGTGGGACCTTTCTTAATAGTATCACAGAAATTTGAGGTGGGGTATCATGGTATCACAAAACAGTTATGAACGTTAAATCCTAGTTGACTAGCTGGAAGTCACATTTTAACTCTGGTCACATGTGTCACCTATTCAATGTTACTTTCATGCGTAAGGTGCACTAGTTCAAAAGTAGTGAGCTGCGGCAACAACACTGTGCACTCTCACGCACTCAGTGTTGCATCACACAATGTCACAAGATGTCTCGGCCAGTTTTGCCACTACCATTCATAGCTGCGGTAAACATTAAAGCACTTATTAGCATAGGTCACCAAAAACATTGGAGCTCACTCGGACTCACTCAAGAAATATGTTTTGCTCCGAGGGCTCACTCGGACTCAAGCTCACCAAAATTTTCCTCAACCGGACTCCCTTGGACTCAGACTCACTGTGCTCGACCGTACTCACTCAGACTTAAGCTCACAGGCACATTACTCAGCCGGATTCACTCACTCAGACTCACGGCTTGGCCCGAGTCTGAGTCCGAGTGACTCTACTCATGAGCGGGTTTGTCGACCTATGCAGATGAGTACGCCAAAGCTCTCCATTTAATTTCAATTGACAGATCAGTGGAGACAGGAGCACACTTGGGCAGACTGGTTCAGAAGGAAACAGTCATCTTCAGGTGTTTTGATGTGTGCCTAAGTACGAACCTAATAGCATGCTGCCCTCTGCTCTGCAGCACTTCGAGAAATGGCCGAGGCACATGCCATTGTGCTGTCATGCCGAGGGCCCCAGGACAGCAGCTGTCATACTGTTGGCTAGTCTTCAGCAGCGGCCCGTGCACATCTGCCATGTCGCCAGGGAGGAAGAGGTGAGCCATGAGAGCAGCCGTTTTCAAGGTCTTCTTTGGCTTTCTAAAACGAATGCTAGTACAGTATACTCCTTTTATGATGTACTTGAAGGGACAGTGAAAGCTTATTCGTCTTATCAGAAGATAGGCTTATCAGAGGTGCCCCCCAAAGAAGACATGCTAACATGTCAAGTGCATTCAAATATGATACAGTAAAACCTCGGTGATACGAATCTCAGGGGACCACCAAAAATATTCGTATCATCCGAAATTCGTATCATCAGAAAGCATAAAAAATTAGCTTGCGACAAAAGAAAGCTCGCGTACATTTTCATTTATTGTTTTTCAGGGCCGCAGCAACCTAAGGAAGAACTCTGAGTGATTGTCAGTTAAGTTTTTAAATGTCCGCAATGACACCGGTACTCGTAAATATACGGTCCGTACGTGCGTGTTTAATTAATGAACCAGGTGCGTTGTGACCCGCGACAGTAGTAGCCCCTTCCAAATTTTAGTATGTTTTTTCGCATGACACCGAATTACTGCGGTGAAAGTAACAGAAGAAGTGCTTTGACGCGCGAGATCAAGGCCACAAAATTACAGAACCATGGTGCTATGTTATGATTTTGTTATCGCGAAAGTGTTGGGGATGTTTTTTGGGAGATTTACGGCTGTGCTCGCGCAGATACGACCTCAACAGTCGCGCATGTTGACGTTTTGAGGTCTGACTCCTTCGTCAAGGCAGTCATCGCCTTCTTTCGGTCCTCGTCCACCTTTCATAGGATGTCTGATGCACGAGGCAGGCACGTCTAAACACAGTACAACGACAGCAGCCCGCGTCGATGCGTTAGAAAAAAAAAAAAGCATGGCGCCAATGCCCTCTGTAATCTAAACGCGAAACACACGGAGGCACATTAGAGCCTCAAAGATTCGCGCACACAATCCCGGAGGCTGTGACGCGTCTCTGAACGTTTATTCTGACCGTAAGAAAGAAAATATTTTTTTACACCGTGATTCTGACGATTTGGCTGTGCGGGCGCGCATGCGCGCTCTTGCGTTGCCGCGCTCGCACGTGCTTGGCGCATCTTCCGCGACAGCGTGGACAGCACCTCTTCGCACCTGGGCGGTAGCGTACGTTCGTATCAAACGTCCCGGGGTGAAAATCGGTTCGTAACAACCGTACTCCATTACATTGCAGGCCAATGGGCCTTGGCCGGGACCAAAGAAAAATTCGTATCACCCCGAAATTCGTATGAGCTTTGTTCGTATCACCGAGGTTTTACTGTACTTGAAAACAGTGAACTATGGAGACTTGCAATTGGAGAATATTATGTGCACTATTCTCGATAAGTAGTTTTATTGGCCTGTTTTGGTATTTTGTTTTTACTGTTCATATTTTTATCCCTTCCCTTTTTTCCCCTCCTCCTTTTTTGAGTGCAACCTCAGGTGGCACCTCACGAAAGATTAAACAGTTGTGAGTTTGCACCCACCTGTTCGTGTTGTTTTTTCGTGCCTTCCATAAGCGTTTTCTCTGCAGCCTGTGCAGCACAATTTTGCGTTACTACTGCAGGTACTGTGTATTTTGATTGGCCCGGGTGCAATTGTGGGCACCCTATCTTGACGGGGACGGCTCATACCTTAGTACATGCTGTATTCTCATCATGTAGAAATTATGGAAGTTGAGTGTACTAAGTTGTGCATTGTGATGCAGATATCCATAATCAAGGCAGCCAAGGCACAGGGCCATGCAGTGACCTGCGAGGTGACGCCGCACCACTTGTTCCTCACCGTTGACGACATTGACCGGCTCGGCCCGAATGTGGCCAAGGTCAAGCCACCCCTGATGACTGCCAAAGACCAGAAGGCACTCTGGGACAACATTGACATCATCGACTGCATCGCCACTGACCATGGTGGGTTATTCATCCAGAATGGGCATGACGTTGTCTGTGGCACAAATTTTCTAACCAGATAAAGCTTGGCTGCCGTAATGGATGCATAAAAAAAATGTGGGCAGTTTGCACTAGTGATGCAAGGCTGAGTCACAAGCTGGAGGTCTCCTAGCTAGTCCCGCCTTGGCTCAATCTCAATTAGGCTCCATTATCATAATAAGACCATGTGTATCTGGTAGGCTTGGTTCGGTCACCCACAACTAAATTAGTCCTAATTAGAGCCAAATGGGTGTAATAGTGCTTAATTAGGCTTAACTCATTCAGTGGTAATTAGTATGTTCTTGAGTTTGGCTTCACTGGCCTCATTGAGAATTTGACATTGATTACGTGCCTTTGATTACGGGAAGTTACATCCACGTAACTGTAGCAGCATCGCCGATGAAGAACACACCGATGGCCCGCCTGCGAAATGAGGTCTCGAGTGCAGCCAATGCTGAGCACTGTCATGTATTCTGTTCCATACAACAATTGCAACGCTGTAGCGGCTGGTGAGGCTTATAAAAAATGTTTGCGCCAACAAATAGTTCATTGGTTTTACCGCCAGACTGTGATTTCGTTTTCTGTTTCAGGCTGAGCAATACGTGAATATGATTTTTACCTTAATTAAAAATAGAAAAACTCCGTTACGCGACTTTTAATGTGCTGTTTCACATCACCTGACCTTTTGTTGTTTCAGAATTTCATTTGTAGTCGATCGCAACACCTCATGCGCAGGCTCATGCTCAGCTCACACGAGCATTCACAACCGCGAAAACCGAAAAAAAAAAAAAAAATGCACGGATTTATACACTTTGCTGACCAAACTTCTTGCATAGTTTCAACGGCGGTGCGCTTTATGTGTGAAACTGAGTTTGGTCAGGTCCGCCAAGGCATCACGACAACTTGGCTGCCTGCAGTGGCCTTCTGTTGGCAAAGTACCGTATTTACACGATTGTAAGTCGACTCGAATGTAGGTCGACCCCCCTAATACCACACGGCCAAATATGAAAAAAAGAGCTCGAGCACATTTCATAAAAAAAATTTATTTACGATGTCTCCGAAGGAAACAAGGTCGAATTCTGGTCTGCCAAAGTGGCTTCACGGCAGTGCTTGAAAGCTGTGCAGGAAAGCTAGCTTCGCGGCAATACGCGGGGATCATTTTCAGAAAGACTTTACAACCGAAACTAGTTTTCGATTCTAGGTCGACCCCCCCAACTTCGGATTTCAAATTAAGACAAAATGGGTCGACCTACATTTGTGTAAATCAATACACTGTATGTACTTGCTACACTGGCTTCGAGTCATCGCTGCCCTCGCTACCATGTCCTGGCTCCACCGGCTACATCAACAGCCTGCGAGTTATTCCGCATGCTTTGTGGCCCTAAACCGCGCTGTCAGCAATGTGCTTCCCATTTACTCGCAAAGCTAGCGATTTCGGACTTCCACGTCGCCAGCGTCGAGTATGGAAGAAAGCCACTGCAACGCGCTTACGATGGTCGATACCGCATCATTTATTGCAGGGACATGAATTTTACATACAAATCCACAGCATGCCTACACACGGCCTAGCTCTTCCACGACCATAATGACATTGACACATGCACTGTGCGCATACAGTGAAACCTCGGTGATACGAGCACGGCTGATACGAATTTCGGGGTGATACGAATTTTTCTTTGGTCCCGGCCAAGGCCCATTGGCCTGCAATGTAATGGAGTACGGTTGTTACGAACCGATTTTCACCCCGGAACGTTTGATACGAACGTACGCTACCGCCCAGGTGCGAAGAGGTGCTGTCCACGCTGTCGCGGAAGACGCACCAAGCACGTGCAAGCGCGGCAACGCAAGAGCGCGCATGCGCGCCGCACAGCCAAATCGTCAGAATCACGGTGTAAAAAAATATTTTCTTTCTTACGGTCAGAATAAACCTTCAGAGACGCGTCACGGCCTCCGGGATTGTGTGCGCGAATCTTTGAGGCACTAATGTGCCTCCGTGTGCCTTCGCGTTTAGATTACAGAGGGCATTGGCGCCATGCTTTTTTTTTTTCTAACGCGTCGACGCGGGCTCCTGTCGTTGTACTGTGTTTACACGTGCCTGCCTCGTGCATCAGACATCCTATGAAAGGTGGATGAGGACCGAAAGAAGGCGAGGACTGTCTTGACGAAGGAGTCAGGCCTCAAAACGTCAACATGCGCGACTGTTTAGGTCGTATTTGTGCGAGCAGGGCCGTAAATCTCCCAAAAACATCCCCAACGCTTTCGCAATAACAAAATCATAACATAGCACCATGGTTCTGTAATTTTGTGGCCTTGATCTATCGCGTCAAAGCACTTCTTCCGTTACTTTCACCGCAGTAATTCGGTGTCATGCGAAAAGCATACTAAAATTTGGAAGGGGCTACTGCTGTCGCAGGTCACAACGCACCTGGTTCATCAAATAAACACGCGCGAAGGACCGTATATTTACGAGTACCGGTGTGATTGCGGACATTTAAAAACTTAACTGAAAATCATTCAGAGTTCTTCCTTAGGTTGCTGCGGCCCTGAAAAACAATAAATGAAAATGTACGCGAGCTTTCTTTTGTCGCAAGCTAATTTTTTATGCTTTCTGATGATACGAATTTCGGATGATACGAATATTTTTGGTGGTCCCCTGAGATTCGTATCACCGAGGTTTCACTGTATATGCGACACGTGTGTTTGTTTACATCAGTCTTTCGCACTTATTTTTCCGTTCTTGTCGTGGTAGCCTCGTTGGTGACAGAACGGAACGCAGTACCTTGCAACCATCTTTGGCAACACAATTCCGGTACAATTCACAATGCGCAGGCTAGCTGGCACGCTAGCAAAACGTCGCACACCGGCAGTCGCAGTAGGTAGCCACCCTAGTCGCAGGCAGTGTCGTCTGCTGCGGCGCCCTCAACATGGCGGGTTGGAGTAGTTCGCGTGAAGGGCGCTTGGGGCGCCCTTTTACGAAAAGGGTCTATTGTACATAACGAGACAGTTCTAAGATTTGGTTGGCCATTCTTTGCCAGTAAGTACATTTGAACCCGAATTTATCGAACACAGCTAAATCGAACTATCTCTCATATTGAACTGTTTTTGGTCATGGTAATGCCTTAATGTCAATGCATTGGAAAATCTAGGGCTACATAGAACAAAATTAGCTGGAAAAATTGATGTATTGCACATTGGGCAACGAGACTTGCACAGCTTTCCCTCACAAACGTGTTTTATCGCAGAAAGGAATTTTCCTGCATGCATGCGGAGAGCGAGCGGTGTGATTAGGATGACGCTGCAATGATCAAGTATAAACTAGCGCTTGCCATCAGGTGCTCTCCGCCCCCCATGATTTCTCATCACTGCATCACTGGCCAACCGTGCAGGGTCACCGTTCACTTCTCCGCTCTTTGTTAATGTGATGGACACCGTAAAACAGAAGAACCTGTTTTTTTTTTTTAATCTCAAAGCTGGTAATAGTCGATGCAGCCGAACTTGGGCGGAAAAAAGCTCACGTTGCCTCTGCGTACAGCATGCCAAGAAGCATGTTAAGTATGATATTGAAAAACGAAGCCGACATTAGGGTTAATGCAGACTTGACGCTTCCGGCGCACAATGAGCACGCAAGGCTGTGTCTGAAAATTTTGAGGTGCTATCTACATCGATACTGTATTTTATTACGTATAACTCGCTAGTGCGGATAACCTTGCATCCGCAACTGCACACCATGGAAAAAAAAAAAAAAAAAAGCTCGTATTGCCATTATCGTGGTGCAGTGCCCTGAAGCCAACTTGCACTCTGAAATTCTCATTGCGAGTACAATAATTTCTTTAAAAGCTGTATATCGAATTATCCTATATATCGAACTAATTCCTTTTTTTTTTTTTTTTTTTTTTTTTTTTTTTTTTTTTTTTTTTTAGAGTTAACTATGTGTGGGTTCGACTGTACAGTATTCTGCTATGGCTAAACTGAAAATGCTGCATCCGAGACAGTACTGGTTGCAGTGAGGTGAATACTGCAGTGTGGTGTTTATTTTTCGGAAGTTTGACCGCTTCAAATAGTAAAATTTCAGTGCAGATTGAATCGAATAGCAAACACCATTCAAAAAATATTCGAAAGCTCGAATATTCGCACACCCCTACCAAATTTGTTTGGTCAAGTTTTGTTTCGTGGAGTATTATGCTGCGATGACAAAATTTAGTGTGTGCAAGCCACAACTGGGCAAATAATCGTAAATCAAATTTACATGTAGGCTTCATGGTAACACATGTCACGAACCAAAGGTCCATTTGAATAAGTTTTGAAGCCATTGAGCTGAGTTCTTTTTTTCTTTTTTAATTGTTCATCCTTATAGCTTGGGTTTTATTTTCCTAAAGGAGAGCATCTGAATTGCAGTTGGAACTGCTTGTGTGCGAGCTGAGATCTAAAATTACTCCCACACCATTTCGCTACCTCGAGTAAAATTTGTAGCTTAGTTCAAAAACCTTAAACGGGGCTTTTAGCACGTAACATTGTCTTCACGCTTGCATGCTTTTGCACTAAACAAACCCTGGTTTGCCAGTTGATTCTGTTTCTCGTTTTATAGCAGTCTGTGAAACATTGAGTTCTGCAGACATGGGGATTTTAAGTACAGCACTTAAATAAATACAGCCACTCAAGGTTTTTTTGTTGTAGTGTTCATCTTCTTTTGGAGCACTGTGCTAGTGCATTTTTCTGCCACAAGGCCAAAATGGCAACTGGTTATTGCCAAATAGCAATGAATGTCATCGAAATTAAAATTTCTCCTTCCAGGGGGTCTCATTTGGTTTAACTCAGTTGTTACCATTGATGAGTATAGTCATAATGAGGTTTGTTAACAAAATCTCCAATGACTGCTGTACTCATCATCAAGTTGGTGCCTCATGGAGCCAATGAAGACTGTACTCATCATACTTGTGTTTTTTGATGCTAGATGACTGCGCTTGTCGCTTGTCGCTTGTCGGTGAAGCGCCCTTTGAGTTCGCTTTCTTTTACTTAATAAGTGAAATAAAAGATCCCCATTGTACTGAAAGAATGGTACCGCATTATTCAGAAAAAAAAAATAATAAAGTCTACAAAATGAGCAAAGAAAAATTTTCAGTAATTCTGGCACGTTTTTCTTTTTTTCTTATGCTAGTAAAAGGGTTAACGAGTCAAGGTTGGTGTGTCGCAAAATTGTGATTTCAGTTAGTAAGACTTCAGGTAATTCAGCACCTTGATGGCCAGGAAACTGAAATTTATGGCTGTTGGAATGTGTTGTTGAACTTAACTGGTGATGCTCAAGTCGATTCTAATTTGTACCTGCCTCTTTAGTTTGCAAGAATGCAAAGTTCACTCAGAGACCGTTTAAAAGAACTGCTTCGTAACATTACATCCTGAGGTGTAAGTTTACACGAGCCATGTCTTTACCCTTGGCAGCACCTCACACCTATGCTGAAAAGACCCAGCCCAATGCACCTCCTGGCTTCCCTGGTCTGGAGACCTCCCTGCCCCTCATGCTCACAGCCGTGGCCGAGGGGAAGATCACCATGGCGGTGAGCTATTCTTTGCCTTACCTTCAGAGCACTTGATGAACTAAAGAAAATTGTTCTGGTTGGCCATAAATGCAGAGCTTTTAACAGGGTTTCTGTTCCTAAGCACAAGGCCCCCTATGCTTGGGACTCGGAAGCCTTGTCAAGCTCAGTTGATCTTTTGTTTCCTGGTGCCCTCCGGTTCTTCTTGAAAGTCGAAATAAAATGATTCATTGTTAGGTTTCATTGAGCAGACAGGAAAGTACTATTATGAAAAGACAGGTGGGGGGTTGTGCTTCGCCTTTTTTTTTTGCTACAGCTGTGAAAGTTATGTTTTGTTGCTTCTCAATGAGAAAATCTGCGCAAGCATAGGTTTACGCAGAGTTTTTCATTAGGGGGGGGGGGGGGGCTAAGTTTCATTGCAGCCCCCCCCCTTCCCCTTTGGTTGAGTGCGCAAGAAAATGCGCTCTGCAATGGATGAAAAAATGAAAATGAAGGGAAGACGTGCTTCTCACAGCTTTCTGGGGCAAAGGTAGGAGGTAAGCGGTTCTTTGAATGCTGTTTCGGGGGTCCTCGGTAGGGGTTACCATCTGAAAACATGCGTAGGCATAACCCTGCACCTGTTTGGGGAGCTATTCTGCACGCGTTCTATGATAGAACGGAGTGAAATGTCGCTAGAGGACGAGAGGGAGCAAAGAGCCAATAGACGAGCTGTGGGAATCCAGAAATTTTTTCAACGCATGAAGAAATGCAGATTTATTGTAACTGAGCATCAGTATTGGCAGGCATTGTTTTTCAAACCTTAAGATTGAAGAGCACGATCAGTTTATTTGTGTTAATGTCTTCATTGGGCACTAGGTGGTGTCGCAATTGCGCAAGACATTCAGTAATGGTGCTGCGATCTGCGCAAAATATCGCCATGGGATTGGAGTAATCCACGCACAAAGCAGCAATCTAATTTGATTCTCCGGTGCTAGCACTTACATTTTGATCCCATTCAAGTTGTCCAGAAACCGTTGTATACAGTCAAATCCTGCTACAACAAAATTTACGGGACGCACGAAAAAGTTTGTTGTTGCAGAATTTCGTTGTAGCAAGATTTTAATCTTAAGACCACAAAATTCGGTAAGATCTGACGATTATGACTCATCCTTTGGTCCCAGCAAGCGCATGCATTGAACTCTCGATACCTCAAGACATACCTGGCCACCCACCAAGTGAACGTATTTATACAAGACAGACATGCAGGAAAGGTGGATGTTTGCAAGTGACAAAAAGCGGCTGAAGAAACAGTGTCACTGCATTTCACTATCATGTCTACATTGATTGGGGTTTCATCCGTTGCATCCACATGCCTTTACAACTGTGTACAGTCGACGTCCGATTTCTCGGACGCCCGAAATTCCGGACATGCCCGATTTCCCGGACTCATCTGCGGCACCGTCAAGTTCCCCATAGAGGCAATGTATTAAAAAGTCCGAAATTCCGGACGCTTAAAGCCTTCGCCGTCCGATTTTCCTGACATTTTACCGCTAACCGCTGACTCGAAGTCGCCATCAATGCTGCCATTTTGTTTTTCTCGTATCCTCGAACTCCCCACACTCGCACGATAGCCTCCGAAATAGCGCGCTGGCGCGCTATCTCGGAGGCCATGCTCGCACCACCGGAACAGGTGTGGCCAGCCGCGCCGCGGCTACCGTACCCTCGCCACAATCTAGCACACGCCAATCCGTTGCCAGCCGTAGCTTAGCCAAACCTCACTGTGTTCACTCACGTATTGTTTTGTAAGCTCTGCGGTAGATCGTGTGCTGCTGCGCGCTATCTTCAGCGTTCGCGTTTCCCGATCTTCAGCATTCGCCGACAGCGATGGCACCGACTGCTCCTTCGTCTTCGTCCGCGCCTTCGAAGTGCACCAATCCCCCCTCGTAACGCAAGAGACTCTCCAGAACTGTTTTCACGGACGTTGCCTTCGACGATCTGCGCGCTGCCGGCGTTTCGATTCCAGCCGGGATAACCTTTGAGGGCTTCGCCGACGCTGACGAAGACCACGAGCTCTGTGCGGAATTGACCAATGATGAAATCTTTCAAGTTGCACAGCCGACGAGCTCGGAGTTGACGCGAGCACTGATGACACTGTCATCGATGAGACAACGTGATGTTAGCTGAAATTGAGACAGACATCATCGCGGGCAAGCGGAACGACATGCAAAAGTAGACTTCATTGAGCCAAAGTGTTGACCAATGAGGTAGCGCCGGCTACGTAGGATTTTTTTTATAAACGGCTCTTTTTAGAGCCACCTAAACGATCATTCGCTGAACTGCAATGGGAATTCAGTACTCCAGCCGTGACCTTCTCCGTCGGAGAAAAATACCTATAAAAAAAAGTGCATTTTCGCGTGCATTTGTTTTTCCGGACTGCCCGATTTTCCGGACGTATTCGCATGTCCCTTGAGGGTCCGGGAAATCGGACGTCGACTGTAGTTGCCATCCATCATGTCTGTATACATCAGTGGACAGATTTGTGGAGAAAAGAACAAGCCGCCGTCCCCATGGTGAAGCCCCCTGCTTACCTCTTCTTTATTTGAACACTGATCTTAATGATGGCGCCACTCCTCGTCTTCTACTTTCTACACAATTTCCAACAAGATTTTTTATGCAGCAGCTTTGGCCAGCAGTAGTGTGCTCTTGATTTGGCGCATGGAGGCCACATGCGCCTTCACAAATGCATGGACGCCATCTGTGATTGTGTCACCAGCGACCATGGTTTCATTCGTAGCCATAGTTTCAGTTCTCTGTGTGCATAGGCCACATGTGTGCATTCAGAACTGCGTGTGTTCGATGACCACATCGCCAGCCATCAGTTTCCACTGCAGCGGATGCAGCAATCAGTAGCTTCGTTCTGGCTCTGCACTACATGGGCTGTGTCTCAACAATGAAACATGGCAGAAACTGTTTGAAGATAGTATTTCAGCCATGGTCCACATATTGGCATAAAACTCTCCTGCTACATCGCGATGGACAAACAGTCTCTTGCCGGCCGTTTCGCCAGAGAAAATTAGTTATCGTGACATGCACATGGTAGTGTTGGTGGTGGCGGTACGTGATGCTGGAGGGTGCAGAGCCTCTTTCGGAATAATGAAGACACGGGGGCACGATGGTCTTGCGACGCAGTTGCATTGTAAGGAAGTCTCAGGATGACAAGAACTGCATCGTTATCATGGCTGTTATTGAAAATAACAATAGCATTTGCGTATTCATGCAGGAAATCGAATTAATGTAATAGACATTTGTTCATTGTTTTCTTGGTATTTTCAATAACTTGGACATGAGGTCCAAATTAACAAGCTTTAACTGTACTTGAATATTTATTGACATGCAGGCCCTGCTCAAAAAGATGTACGACAACCCGAGACGGATCTTCAACCTTCCAGTCCAGCACGACACGTACATAGAGGTCGACCTGGATGAGGAATGGACGATACCCGAAGCTCCGACTTACAGTCGCGCCGGCTGGACTCCCTTCGCTGGCCGCAAGGTTCGCGGACAAGTCCGCCGGGTGGTCATCCGTGGCGAAGTGGTCTTTGTCGATGGTCAGGTGCGACCTTGCCACCAGCTGTTCACATACTTTGCTTTTTGTCTAAAACAAAAAAAGTTGAACAGAATATTGTGGTATGGAAAAGTTACAGACCAACCAATAACTTTTACTCAGTGGGAATTATCCAAATTTAATAATAATTGGGAGCCCGAAATATTGAATTCGCAAAGGAATAACTGACTATTCTACAAGTAGTCTTTATTCTACAAAAAAAAAAACTAAAATCTTTTCAGCATGTAACTCTGCACCCATGCCAACTGTATTCTGTTTTTTTTTTCCCCTCTCGTTACGTGATATCGTTCTGCAGAAGTCCTAAAGAAGGATTTGTTGCTGGGCTAGTTGGTACATGTCTTGATATATACTGAGTATGTGCAGCGCAAGGAAACGAAGACAACAGAAGACACATCAACAGAATAATCAGTTGAAACGGTTAAACGCCGCGGGATTTCCCTCTTCGCTTGTCCATGCCGTGTGTGAATCAGTTTTACAGGACATAAAGAAAAAGGAACCTGACCAGCAAAAAGAAAAAAGATAGACGAAGGCCTCAGGTGATACCATACATCCACAAGTTTTCCCACAATCTTAAGAAGATTGCCCACAGATATGACGTCAAAGTGGTGTTTTCAGCGCCATGCAAGTTAGCCCAGATTTGTTCTTTGCTGAACAAAGAAAAGAAGAAAACCTGCACGAAGAAGCATGCTCATCGTTATACCGACTGTGTGACTCACGTGGTATACAAGATACCGCTTAGCTGCGGAAAGGAGTACATTGGGCAGACAGGCCGATGTTTCAACATCAGAGCACGCGAGCATTTCTTGAGTGTAAAAAACAATTCAGGAGGGCATCTTGCAGATCACTGCAATGGTTGTAAATGCACTCCACACTTTGATCAAGCGACCTTTGTCAAGCGTGCAAAAACTAAGACAGAACGAGAAATTATAGAGGCAGCTAATATTAGGGAATCTGGTATCAAGTGCGTCAGTACGGCAAGTGTTTATCTAAGTGACAAAGAGATGCAGTTTTTGTATGCCAACCCATGATTGCATCAGGAGCAGTTGATCACATGTGCGCATGTATAAAAGAGGGCTTCAAGCTTTTCAATAAAACAGTTGGAAATCAGCGCCAGTCTATGTCGTTTATGTGTCTTCTGTTGTCTTCGTTTCCTTGCGCTGCACATACTCAGTATATATCAAGTCCTAAAGAAGCTGACACACGCAATAGTGCAACTTAGCAGCGTTAAAGTTGATGCATCAATCCAGCATCTTAGACTCTTTCATCCTCTCCCACAACAGGTGCTGGTGGAGCCTGGCTTTGGGCAAGATGTCATGGCCATTCCGGAACTGGAACGGAGCGCAAGCATGTCAAGCCTCACGCATGTATGTTAATACCTTGTTTTTTCAAGGCACAGTGACTCAGTACCATATTCTCAAAGTGATGTGAAAGCTTTTGTTCAGCCTAAACAGGCAAGACTGTCGTATGGTCTTGGCTCTTCACTCCAGTGGACCAGTTCAGTAACAGTTCACACTAATTGCTATGATGATTGTTTGCTTGAGAGTTGTGTGTCCGTTTATTTATTTTACGGTTGGTTCTGGGATTGCCTGGTCTGGAAATTGGGATCCAGTAATTGCCAAGAAGCGTCGCTTAAATTCAGTGACCACTTCAGTCTAGAGGCAACACAAACATCCAGTTTTGACACTGAGTGTGTTCAGTGAAGACCTCTCTTATGTGGCTGGACATCGCTGTGGCATTCAGCGGGGTTAAGTTTATATCCGTGCTGCCACATTGTTCCACTGAGGAAACGGTTGATATAATCCTTGTTAAATAAGCTGGGGCTTCACGTTAAAAGCTGTTTTAAAGCTGGGGCCGGTCATTTTCTGTTTGTTTCAGGCTGAAAAAGGAAGTCCTGGCCTTTCAGAGACATTCAGTGTTGCAGGCGCTACAGTTGGGAAGCGAGGCCACTGGCGGAACTCGGTCAAGTCTCTAACCACAGGTATAATGTGAGACTGTTGCGAAAATTACCCACATGGGGCTATCAAATGCAAAGCCAAAGCCACATTTGTTCACGAGTCTAATGTCAGGGCCAGCACAGCCAGCATTATCACCATTGCAGTCTCAAACTAGCAACTGTAATGGTTCTTACGCAGTATGATCATGACAGCATACCGTTATTATCATCTAATATTAGGACTTGTGCAGAGGGACGAGTCATATAACGCGGGCTTAGGTACTTTAAAGAATTGAGGGAGTAGCAGGAGGTGCTAGGGAACTGATTAATTTCAACATAAGCCAGCATCCCATTTGAAATGTTTGCAAAATAATGTTTCTAAGCAATAAGGGACCATACGGAGGACATAGTGTTTAGACAGTACAGCATAGACCGCTTATAACGTACATCGCCGGAGTCTCAAATATCCGCGCTATAAATGGTACCGCACTCTAATCAAAACAACATTTTTGAAAGGTTGCACATGTGCAAAACATGATCAAGAGACAGCCGCACGATTCCGACTATCAGGAAATGCGACTGGGACGTAAGTTTGCATCCGCTTAAATTTGAAATGTTGAATGATTAGCGTCCGCAGACCTGCGGTGCCGACATAACGAAAAGATGCCAACTAACTTTTCGGACCTCCTCATTTATGTGGACTTTGCCGCGATACCACAATGCGCAGAAACTATATGTCAAACGGCAATTGAAGTTTCCTCACGCTTTCGATTTCCTAGGCGCGTGCACGATGTCGAAAACAGTGGCAACCACGAACCGCCACACGATTATTTCACACGCAGGCCCTCATTTTCGTTGAATATGAAAGTCACCACTTCTAAATGCAATAAGTGAAAAATGTTCCATTGACTTGGCGCCAAACCGCAACTTTGATAACAAGGCAGCTAGCGTTCGTTAGGCCTAGCGTGTGGGTTGCAATGTGGCATGCCGTTGCGATACGCTTGCCCAAGAAATCCGGAGATAGGGTGTAGAAGAGATCGCACTCAAGAGCTAAACCGAGGGCAGCACGCGTGAAACGAAGTTTTGGTTCGCGGTCAGAACAGCTGCCGGAATTATCCTGAAAAAAGTCTTCCAAGCTTGTAAGTCCGCCTGTTGGTGGTCGAAGGCGAAAGCTCGATCGTGTCTCAAAGCATTGTCACGAGCACGGCAATCGAATTCCCTCAACCGAAATCTGTGCTCTGTGACAACGCAACTATTTTCCCGATAAAAAAACCGAAGAGGCAAACAGCGGTGGACGCGGGCGCCCGTTCGTGGCGAGGCACGCATGACAAGCGGCCGAAGCAAAAGTGGCAAAGGGGGGCAAAGGCTTTCCCGTCGCCTACGCAACCACTCTCCTTCCTTACACCCTGCACCCGCGTGGAACTGCTGCACACCCATCCCCCATCACCACCCATCTTCTTTCTCCCCCCTCCCCCCCCCCCTCGCTCCTCATTCGTTCTTTCCGCATCCCCTCCTCCGTAACGCCGTCGTCACTCTCTCCCCGGCCAGCGCTCCTGCCCTGAGAAGTGCGCTCGCTCCCTCGCTTCTCTGAGGATTTTCCGGCAGCCGCATAATAACCGGTCTTTCATCTCGATGGGGGACTGCACAATAAGCGGTATGCATATAAATGGAGTCCTATGGGACGGTAAACGGGAGTCAGAAAAAAAAAACGCATTATAGCCAGTCCTGCACTGTAAGCGGTTACGTTATGAATCATCTGCACTGTAGTAAAGTGCCGTCATTAAATTCTGACAATGGTCATTATGCAAATCTTTATGTTGGAAAGTTAAATCTCTGGGCTTGTGCGAATATTCAAGCACTTCAAATATCACACAAGCCCGCCATGGTGGTCTAGTGGTGATGGCTGCTTGACTGCTAACCCAAAGGTCGCAAGATCAAATCTTGGCCTTGGCGGCAACATTTTGGTGGAGGCAAAATGTTGCCACGGTGTTATTATACTCACCTGTGTAATAACACTTAGGTGCATATTAAGAACTCCAGGTGGTTGAAATTTCTGGAGCCCTCCACTATAGCGTCCCTCATAATCGTAAGGTTTTGGGATGTAATACTCCAACAATTATTATTGTTAAAGCTATTTTCTTTTTTTTCTTTTTTTTTTTTCCTCATTCGGCAGAAATGTACAACAAGATGTTCCAGGAGTTGGGCCTTCCAGATAAACTGATGGTGCCGACAAGCGTGGCTGCTGCAGCAGTGAGCTCGTCGGACGAAGCAGCGTCAGGGTCGCGATTGGGCACTGCATCTGCACCAGCAGCAGTGTCATCGTTGCGCAGCATCAGTCCGCTGATGAGTGCTTCCGGCAGCGGAGCTGTTAGTGCGGCAGGAACGGTGTCCCTGTCGTGGAGCCTCCCGGACATCCCCAACGCGCTGCACGGCAGGCACATCCTGACTGCAGACATGTTCTCCAAGGACCAGATGCACTCATTGTTCAACTTGGCGCATGCTTTCAGCGTCTTTGTGCAGAAAGACCGCCCTCTCGATCATGTGCTCAAGGTAGGTAACACTCGCTGCGGTGCGGTATGATCACCCGCGGCATTGACTGATTGTGACATTCAGCTGATGAACAGGTTTTGGGCCGTACCACTCGCTGTTTGCTCCCTTTTATGCTAATATTTCTGCTAATACCTTGCCAGAGACTTGATGAATGTCAGCAACATACTCACCTCATCACGTAAGGCAGTTGACAAAACTGCAAAAAATGTTATGACGGCTGTCATTGCAATGTCTTCTTTCAGCCTGGAGATGAAGTACAGTTGAACCCCTTTATAAGAGGCATGCTCCGGGCAGCAATTATTGCCTTTTATATGAGATGTCTGTTATAAGCAGGGTACCACGTATGCATTTTCTTATCAACCCGTATTTTACTGTAGGCACACTGGTGTCTCTTATACCCATTTGTCTCTTATATCAGTGCCTCTTATAAAGGGGTTCGACTGTAGTACTGCTTTGTACAGCCTATTCATACTCGTGGATTATGAGGCACATTCCAATCAACTCCTTGAACCCTAAATTATTACCAAACAAGCATCCGCAGTGAACTCTCATGTTGGCAATCAGCCGTCTTTAGCACGAATCCACAAGGTAATCCATACAGATTTCTCACAAAGAAAGGCTTCTAGTTGAGAGATTTGTCCTGGTCCAGGAATCGAAGATTCTTTGTTCAGGTGCCTTGAGTTAGTGACTAATTCGCCCTCATGCTAGTACACTGGTTAGCTCAACTGGTACAGTGATGCACCAAAAAGGCATTACGGTTTCAACCCCTGAACTAGGACGAATTTTTCAACTGGAAGCTTTCCTTTCTGAGGAATCCGTGTGGATTTCCTTTTGGCATTGCCCTACAAATGGGTGGTTGTTAATTATCCTTTTCATAACCCTGCTGCCACCTTGTGCAATTCCACAGAACTCATTTGCAATGGACTGATGTGTCACTCCCGCGAAGGCTTCTTCGGACCGTAATTGCTGTGGTTTCAAGATAGTTCACGTTTTATGCCTCGAGCCATTCGTTTGATGTTACTTTCTTGTCTAAATCGTGGCCCAGCTGGCATCCCGCACACGCAGGAGAAACTAGTGTGAACTTTATTTGTTCATTTCTAGGGGTGTGCGAATATCAAAATTTTCGAATACGAATCGAATACGAATACTTAGCTTCGAATACGAATCGAATATCGAATAATCAAGGAATGCGATTTTTTTCACCAGTAATCTTTTACTTTATCATATATTTATGTTGAAAACAGTACACTTGTTAGCTATTCTTTATTGCACAAAAAAATGTCACCATCTGTACTTGCCAGGAAGCATATGACTGTAATAGTTGAGCTTGTGACTGCGATGTCTTGGGTTCAATTCACATGTTGAACAAACTTTTTCTATCCTTTTTTATGTGTTAGCACTTTATTACAAAAAGAAAAAGCTTAATTTTGTGCCTGCAATGATGACTAGCGAGTAAGAGGACACTGGTTTGATTCCTGCCGTGGCAGCCGTATTCTGATGAGGTGATATGTAACAGTTCACGCCCGTGTACTTAAATTTAGCGATTATTAAAGCACCCTAGGTGGTAACAATTCATCCAGGTTCCCACACTGTCAGTTTCGGCTCGTAAGACCCCACATTTTATCGTTTTCTTTTTAATTTTCGCCCTGTTTCCACCGGTCGAGCCACTAAGGCAAACAGGAGTACTTGAGGCGTCTTTCAACTACACGGCAATACTCGTTATCTGGCTTGATTTCGTTCCCATTCTCGAGAACTGTGCGCTCGCCATTTTCCGATCAAGAGTGCTCTGTCACGCTGATAACCAGGGGCGTAGCCAGAAATTTTTTTCGGGGAGGGGGGGGGGGGGGGGCACGTTCTTGATTTCGGGGGGGTGGGGGGGGAACCCCTGAAATGGCCATTTTTCGCTCTGTATGCCATGGCGAAAAAATTTCGGGGGGCACGGGCCCGACGTGCCACCCCCTGGCTACGCCACTGTTGACAGCCGCACGATCGTGACCAAGGAGTACCGGGTGCGCGGTGATAACGCGAGGAAAGCACGCGAGATAGATGACTACTGATGTGTGACAGAAAGACTCCTCAAATACGCCTTTTTGTTAACGCAGCCACAACTCCCGGCGGCGAGGGCACCATTTTGCCGCACTGCGACCGCCTTCGGCGCACTCCATGGCTGCCCACGGTACTAAACTGACGTTGGCAATTAACACAGCGAGATCGCAGCAACGGTGTAACGAAGGATTGATTGCAGGATACGCTGCCGCGCGAGTGTGATGCGCGTACGACGGATTCCCAAAGGCGCTGTAGGGAACGCAGCGGAACTACGCATCAACTGCCTCAAATTTCCGTCCGTCCGTGCGCCGCCGTTAGCAACAGAGAAATAGATGTGATGACGGCATTGTAACGTTACCGAAAGTGCATGGCCTTTTCTTTGTTAGCCATTGCGCGTAAAAACACTTCAGCTTATTTTCATGGCCATGCGTTACCATCAATTTCGGAACTATGCGGGAATACATGCTGAAGTAGCCGCACAGCGGACGGACGACTCGTCAGGCTTTCTTCGATGCGTGTGCGTACGTTAATTTGTACGGCCATCCATGAGTGAAAACTGGCGCAGCGACACATGAAACGCGTTACTTGCTGCATCGGACGTCAAGCTCAGCGTCCCTAGCTAGTTGCGTGCAGTGCGTCGCCTACTAAGCTCACTCCGCAGGCGCCGCTCGCTGCAACGTACGCGTGCATTTACCCTTGCGCAGTGACATTTTTTTTTTCTTTGTGCTAGCTCAGCACCGGACAGTGCAAAGGTGCGGCGAGTATTTTGTCGGGCCAATGCGGCGGCGATGAGTTGATTTCATTTTCACGAGCGATACGCACTTTATTGAGACGGTTCTGCGCACAAGGGCGCGGCAGTGAACGGCGTGTTCGGTACTCTTACAGTAAGCCTACACGAGTGGTACTAGTGGTACTAGCGCTAAACCACAAAGCCACACGTACTGCCGAGTAGGCAGTTCATGATTTAGATTCTTTAAGATATTTATCGTTGGTAGGTTTGTCGCGATGACGTGCCGGCAGTCACGTTCGTCGGTAGCCGTCATCACGCTCCCGTGTATTTCCGTGCAGGCATCATCGCATTCGCGCCGAAGTCGTAGTAATCACTGCATGGTCTACTGTTGATGCTTTTATCGTAAAGGCGCAAAATTGGAAGTTCTTCACAGTAATATATGCGACCGTATATTCGTAAATTTAGATCGAATATTCGAGTTAATTCGAAATTCGAACTTTTCGAATATGTGATTATCGAATCGAATACGAATATTACGATTGCAATATTCGACGAATATTCGAAACTTTCGAATATTCGCACACCCCTATTCATTTCATCTTCTCATCGGTTCATGTTCATCACCACCCCTTGGGCCTGAGTGGTCAGGTGCCTGCCCAAGAATAAAGAATGGACGGGCACTTTAAACAGTGCTTTGTAATAGAAATAGTGCACTGTAAGTAACAAAAAAATCATACTGAATAGTGCCAGAAAGACTTAAACAAAAAAAAAACAAAAAAAACAGTAGTACAGGATTGCTTTTGTACATTCATTAACCTTTTTTCTCTCTTTATCATCTCACTTTTATTTGCATATTCATAATATATAGCCAACGAGCTTCAAATTTTAAAGTGCACTACAGGTAAACATTGCATCAAGCTTATGTAAAGTACAGTCATCATCCGATTTTTCGGACGCCTTAAGGCCACTAATTGCGTAAAAAAAGATAACTTGAAGACAGCTTCACTGCATGGCAATACAATGAAAAATGCCAATAAAATGAAAGCCGAGACACAAATGTCCCTACATGGACAAGTGTGGCCATCTAGCGTCCAGAAACACGAGTATGACGAGTGTCGTCTTCATTGCTTTCATGCAGGACCAATATTTGTTGATGACGAGTACAGTTATATTGGTCATTTTGTTAGAAAATCTCATGACTCTACTCGTCAACGGTCGTGAAAGGGTTAAAGCACTATTTTGGTTAATTCCTTGGTAGCCTAAACAGAGTTCCTACCAACATGGCATAAAAATGACACACACAGTGCTGATGTCCTTTAGGTAGTCAATGGACACATTGCCGATCTAATTTATGAAGTACTTATTGCTCTGAAAGTATTCTTTCTTTTGGGTCCTTTTAGTGATTCAGTTTGATTCATTGGGACAGTTTTGACAGTCTGGGCACTTACGAGACCACGTTGCCCTTTTGACCTTCCACCAGGGCAAAGTGATGGCCTCTGTTTTCTACGAGGTGAGCACGCGGACATCGTGCAGCTTTGCCGCAGCCATGCAGCGGCTAGGAGGCTCGGTCATCCACATGGACCAGGCCACGTCGTCGACGCAGAAGGGCGAGACGCTCGAAGGTATCAAATGGCCTTTTCCGACCAGCCTTGGCCATTCGGCAAAATGACGACATCCTTGTGTACTCATGCGCGTCTTGCCACGGCACTGAATGAAAACCCAGAGTTTCTGTGAATCCGTCACTGCGCCAAGTGTGGGTAGCTTTTGACTTGGTTGATTTTGGTTTCTTGGAAGAGAGACACCTGTTCAGATTACCTTTTACACGCAGCGTTTTCATATTTGTGGAAACACACAAGTGAAAAGCAGAAAGATGTCAGATTTTAAAATATGTTATTTTGCTCAAAACGCATAAGACCTTCTTGACTTTCCTACAATTATTGCTTTGCTGGAAAATCTGGTTGAAAAAAATTAATTGTTGGGCTAGTTGTTCGCGCATAACTGGCTGAGACATTAGCAGAAGGAAGAAAATGACGAACACAAGAAAAAAGACGCAGACAAGCGCTTGTCTTCGTCTTCTTTCTTGTGTTTGTCAGTTTATTCCTTGTGCTAGTGTGTCTCAGCCAGTTATGGAAAATGTAGTCTTTTGCAAAAATATGTTGAGCCATGTAGCTGTTTTCAAACAGTAATAAGATGCTATGGTGGAAGCCACAGCTTGTGCCAGCAAATAAAAAAAAAATGGGCTCTGCGCTATGTGTCTGTCTTAAAGCATAATTTCCTTGCAATACATTGGACTAGTCGCTCTTGAGCAGTGTACATTTTGTGGCTGGAATTCACCGCTTGGAACATGTTCACCTGGTTCATACTGAGCTCCAGGTGCCAATATAAAGCACTCGGAAACTCTCTAACCTTCAAGGCAGGAGCACAATCAAGATCTGACAAAGAACTCTGATAGTGTAGCTGCTCCCTTTCCCTGGCAGCAGCTAGTGCATCTTTCAGCTGGGGAGGCTTTCTACGCTTCCCGTCTCAAGGGCTATAACAGAGTCAAATGTGTCATTTGCCATTTTACGGGCTCCGATGCTTTGCCACAAGCATTGGAGACACTCTAGATAGCGCGGCCAGAGGATGTAGAAGCGTAGTATCCAGGAGAGCACTTAGACCCGAAATGTTTGCGTCCAGTTCTTAACCAGTATGAAACTAAGCTTCATTACACAGAAGCTGGAGTAGCTGTTTCGCTTTTTATTTTGTGATGCCGAACATGAGAAAGATAAGGACAAATGGAACAAGGTAATGAGATATATCGTATCTACACGATTCTAAATCAACGTGAATGAAAGTCAACCCTCCAGCGTAGCACATAAAAAAAAAATAATAACTCCATAAACGCAAGCGCATTCTACAATGAAAAGTTAAACTTAGTCTCTGGAGTGACTGTTTCTCTTCAATAACGTCATCTTCAAGACGTCCCTCGTTATGAAGTTCAATGGCCAGGCAGTGCTAACTTTGAAGTGCATCCTTGGGGTTCCCACTTAAGACATTGGCTTCTTGCATCAGCATTTCGTATGTCACCAGCATAGACTATTCGCATAAATTGCATAGTTCGGTTACATGTGCCACAAACTTCAGAAAGTGTCCCTAGTTTGGCCTGTGAAAATCTTGGCACTTGGTGTCATATGTAAAAATTTGTTCACTCTTCAGTTGCCACTGCTAAACCACCTGTTGAGAAACTCCAGACCTGCGTAATGCCGCACATTTTTTAGATTTTTGGCATGGAGTATAGTAGCCCTCTTGAACGTTGCTGTGAATGAGGGGTGAGAGTTTCTTGGTCCAGGAGCTCTCATAATGACGAAGCACAAAATTAGCACACGTCTGTTGAAACAAATGTGCCAAGGAGCGGAAAAGAGAGGCTCTTCCATCAAGCACTGGTACCCCTGAACAAATCACTGCTCTTTGCCATGGAGTGCTGCTGCTTGTTGGAACAGTGGCTCTGACAGTCCCACAAAAGCCATACACACCATACGTGCCATATATTAACTCTGCGGTGCACGCAGTAAAACTTGAAAAAGAAAAAAAATGTTCTTAAACAAACAACCAGATAGCCATATGCTATGGGTAGAGCCAGGAAGGAAACAAAAAGCAGTAACCATGCTCATAGGCGTGCGCAGGGTTCCCCTTCAGGGGTGGCGAAGGTTCGTCACAGCACCCCCCTCCCTATTATGTGAATGTATGGGGCTGACTTTGCCCCCCCCCACCATTATGTCAATGTATTGGCCTGCCTTGGCGCCCCCCCCCTCCCCCCCCCCGTGCACACGCCTGTGACCATGCTGTAGTATCCCTGATTTATTGTTTGTCTTGCCTTTACTGGTGGTGCGGCAGTTTTGGATTCGATTGTAAGTTGACCGCCAACGTCACATTTTCAAGTCAAGTATGTCGGCCTACAATCTTTTAAATGCTGTATATCAAATACATATACACAAGATAATTTGCATGAGCTAGCATGGGCAGATGCATGGCTACTAGAGCTGTGCGAATAGCAAAATTTTGGGTGCAAAGCAAATTCGAATATTAAAATGTGAGTGCGAATCGAATCGAATATTTTTCGAATGCTTCAAGTGAAATTGCAGGAAAAAAAACATTGGGGAGGATTCCTAAGCATATTCTTAAGATAGCGACATGAAAGTGTTTCTTTTGGCTAGGTTGATGAAGCGCTGGCGGAGTGGTGTTTCATAGTTGTCTCATCAAGAATGAGGCAATGCAGGCCGAATTGTAATTAAGTCGTACATGATTTGGTGCAACCAAAATGTTGCCGTTGCCGACAATGCTTTACATGGGAAAGGCAAAGATGCCATTTCCTCAGCCTCTCCTGCTCTTTCAGCTTCTGTGGAAGCCCAACTGATGGAGCGGACAAGGGTGTGCTCCTTTCGAGTGCGGAGTTCCAAATCTGCCTCGTAGACGTCAGTATATAATAACATGTGAAATTTTGGATGCTAAAGATCTGCGGCGTCCGATTTTTCGATCTTCCTGCCCAAATTTCAGGTCCAAAACAGCATTAATTGAGCCCCCAACTTTGCCACATCTGTCGTCTCCATGTTGAAACCAGCGTTTTCATAAGTCAATACATTTGCGACTGTAGCAGCAGCTTTGCCGCAGTACGAGTGTGATGAGGTGAAGCATTTGTAAATTTGAAGGGGCCACTTCCAATCAGACGTTGACTCTGTCTTTGGGAAGTTCGAGTAGTTCGAATTGTAAAATTTCAGTGCGAATCGAATCGAATAGCAAACACTATTCGAAAAATATTCGAAATTTCGAATACTCGCACTTCACCTTATTGCTACCCTACTAATTCAAGTTACGACACTGTCCTAACAAGTCCTTCCTTTTCGATGGTGAATTTCTTGCCGAAATATGCAGGAAGGGTATACGGAACCATACACAGCCCTATTTTTTGTTTTACGCATCAAATTGACTGCCTTGGTCTCCTTGTGAATGCGTTGACTTTCTTTTGTTATTCTTTTCCACAGACACCATTACCGTCATGTCCAATTACAGCGATGTGGTTGTACTGAGGCATCCGCAACCTGGAGCTGTTATGGTAAGATTACTGTGTTTGCCTATTGCTTGATGGTGGTAACCTTTCATTTGCATTGCCCATTAAAGAAAAAATCAAAGGCGTACATATCTCAATTGTAAAATTACCTTTCTAGTGTGTTTCTAAAAAAAAAAAAAAACGCTACTACTTCAATGCAACCGACATAGTATTATTAGCTCTGCAGGAAAGAAACCCCAAGGACTTGAAAACAAATACCTGATAAGTGAAATTGCAGAGAGAAGCCTGCTGGCTTCGCATAGACCCCATGGAGGCTTCCTGAAATGCATCAGTAATAGCGACAGTTTCACATGCCTTTGTACTGAACACCTTGCTGTATACAACCGCAGTGCTCCTGGCACTGTACCAAAACAGCATGCCTGAGGGTGTGTAATTTCATGCCTCACGCAGATGCCCACATGTGACATAATGGTTAGGCATCACACCTTATGACTGTCACAAGAACATAAAGCGAGCGTTCTTATCACTGTTTATGTCACGAGGATGGAGCAAGCGCCTTGTCAAGGCATGATTGATCTCAGTGACGGGCTGTGGACTCTCATCCTTACCTTGCTTGAGCATGGATGCAGTGATTCCACTCCTGCGCCAACTGCGCCAAAGTGCGCGAAATCAGATTTACTGCGCCATCCTGATAATATCAACGGAAATTGCGCCAAACTGCGCCAAAGTCTCCGATTTGGGGAGGGGGGTGGGGCGTATATCACCAGCAATAGCCACGCCAGCACGTAAAAACGTGCAGCGTGTTCTCGGGCGGCCAAAGTCACAACCGCGTACCAAGAATTATTCCGCTGAATAAACAGTGGTCGCGCGTGCGTGCCAAGTGAATACTTGGCACGCAAACGCGACCACGATGCTATATATGCTCGGTGCCGATGCAGCTCCTGTTGTGCAAGTCGGCCCGACGGCAAAACGCACTCTCCGCAAAGGCTGGTGATGTTTTGGCCAATCGGTAGCGTGTAAGTGTAGCGGCGATTCATCGGCGGACGTTGTCCGTTCCAGAAACGCTGCTGATAGCTCGTTTCAAGAGTCGCACTGTACGTAATTAAAGCAATTTTCACAAATATTTCTGGACATCGCGGAATGAAATCTGGGAACACCATAGCAATAGATACAATGTTACACCTCCGCCCCTCGCTTTCCAGGATCAATAGTTGATGGTTAAAAAAAAATCACGGTATCGCATTCATAGTAAAAGAACTCGTTGTTGGGCTAGTTGGTTGCCGATTTCCAAAAAACAATTAGAGCACAAACACAGGGCACATTCACACACGTCCACACACCCAGGTGCGTGTTTGGTGCCTGGGTGTGTGCGTGTGTGAATGTGCCGTGTGTTTGCGCTCAAATTATTTTTTGAAAATCACGTTCATTATTTTGTTTGGGAGAGGGGGGGGGGGAAGCTGCGTCGCTCGAAGGGCGGAGTCGCTGGCGCGCGCTATCTCGAGGCATGGTGAGACTGCTCGTAATCTTGCTGTGCTCTCAACGCTTACTTCGCATTTAAAGAACTGACAACACGAAAACCGCTTCTGCACCTGGAGTGGCCATATTCCCATTAACCAGTGTTCTGTTTAGTTATGCGAGATCGGGTCCAAAAGAGCTGCTTTGCTTGCTTCGTGTAACAATACAATTTGTTAGTTTCGCTTAAGCTCGAAGCAGTGAATGCGATACCTACAGATTGTAGTATTGTTATATGAAGTAAGGCTTGACGTCATCCGCGAGAAGCGCTAGCGGCGGGGTTGCCATTTTGAAGGTCCGCGCACTCGCCGCACGCGCAAAAAGCTTTCTGCACGCGCTGTGTTCGAGACCCGTACGGCGACTTGGATGACTAGAGACCTCCGGAGCACCTCTTGCACGCCGATGCACGTGCAGCAGGAACAGCGCGTACGAACGGACCTCCAAAATAGCGCGGCGATGATGATGCCGCCTTGCGGATCAAGGCTCAGTGGCCGCTCCAGGGAGAGAAGCACTTTTCGCACTATCTGTATGCATTGAGAGCACAACACGTAGACGGGTATACGAGCCGTCTGTGATGCCTGCCGAAACAGCACGCGCCAGCGATCGTGACCGCGCTTAAAGTCAAAGTTCAGTGTTGCTGCTATGGCGACACAACCCCCCCCCCCCCCCCCCCCCCACACACACACACACACACACACACACACACACATACACTGCCCCTCCCTTTGCATTCTTTCATGCTCTTTGAAGACGGGTGGGGCGTTCCTGTCTGCTTGAGTAGCAATCGATGGCAGGCCTGGCACGCGCGGTGATGTTATCGGATGTGGCCTCCGTGCAACGGAGATAGGTCGGCTCTCATTATCTCTGCTTCAGCCGCGTTCGTCGCCCCCGCCGCGCGCTCTTACCCGAGTGTAAAACATACGATGCTTGGGGGGGATGTTATCGATTTGGACATTACACAAAACATGACGGCGGCGGCAAAAGTCGAGAATGTCAATATAATTGCTATCGCAATACAGACAAAATGGCTCTCGCCTTCGAGTCGCCTTAGGCGAATGCATAAGGTACCCTGTGAGTTTTATTTTTTTTTATTTATTTATTATTATTATTTTTTTGCCCTGTTTTCTAGAGGGTACTACGGGGGGGTTTTTGGTGTACAAACAGAATGCCCTAGCCATATACAACTTCACTGCAAAAGGACAACGAAGTTTGTTAAATCATGTAGTCCACCGTTGTATGAACTTTCTGACACTTTCGCGGACGCCGATTGAAACGGGTCTCCGTATCCGGGCAACCCTGCGCATGCGCAAACGATAGTCCGGAAGCACTGTGAGAAGGCTCTTGCTCCAGCCCAGAGAGGCTCAAAGAGAGGGAAAGGAGTGTCGGAGGAGGTTGGCTTTATGAGGCTAGGTAATGTCATGTTACGTCCAGCAATATAATCGATCGTGAAGAAAAAGAACCTTTCTCCTTGGAGTCTTCTTAGGGCAACGCATTTGTGACAGTGTGAGTCTTTAGCGTTGAGGCATTGTTGTACGTCGCAGCGATTGTCTAAAATGTCTGCTGATTACCACGTACATGTATTTAGAATGTTATCTCATAAAGTACGATTTTATTGAACCGCTATTCTGTTTATATGCTACAAAAATAATCGCTGAACAAGTTGTCCCAAAATGCTCAACCGCGTGACGCCCTCATTTCTGCATCATCGAGTGAAATAGGGAGTGTTCCTGAGATGATTGTTTCCTTGAGATTTGCAATGAATCGAAATATTTCTAGCTCTTCACAAGAGCCCCAAAATAATTATTCAGGTCCTTGAATGTAAATGCAACTTGCTTCTCCAGTGTACTCTAGGATGTTAGTTGCTCCAGATGCTCTATCGGGGAGCGCTCCAGAGTGCTCCCTTATGCTAAATTACCTGCTCCAAAATAGAAATTTTTGCTGCTCCAAAATGCTCCAAAATGAAAATTTTGCTGCTCCAAAAATTGCTCCAAATCAGAAGACCTTGGTAGCATCACTGTGGATGGATATATAGCACCTGCCCAAAAGTGCCGGTCATCTTGCTGAAGGTTGATGCACAACTGACAGCACCGCAAATGCGAGGCAGAAGAGAAGAGACATGAGCCCTAACTAGCCGCTGCTGAGTAGAATCACAATGAAATGGCGGAGAGCAGCAGATCAGATGTGTCAAGCAGTGATGGACAGCAGAGGTGAAGATAAGTGGGGAATAAAGCTTTGTTGCGTCTGGCTAGGAAGCATCACTTGTGCTCTCTTTGTGCAATCTCTCGTGTTAGCTCCACATCCCGGCACACAGGTTGCTACGCTGAACTTCGTTTTCCCTTTTTTGATGGCATCAAGAGGGCACACTTATGTGGAATGTCCTTTTCAGGGTGTTTCTGCCATCAACATTTCAAATAATCCTGAATCAGGCACAGGAAATTTTCTAGATAAGAGATGAAAAACATTGAATTCACCTTCTCCAGACAAAGGTTCAATTTAACCAGTAGAACCTCGTTGATACGTTCCCGCTAATACGATTTCCCGGCTCCTACGATCGCAATCACAAAAATTAAATTAACCCGCTTCGGATCGTATGATTCAGATCATACGTTTTCCGGGATCGTACGTTCATTTTCCGCGTTTTTTTCGCAAACGTGTCAACGAGGTTCTTCTGTATTTCAAGACCCGAGAGCTTGAGTTAAAACAAACATTTTCTGTACTTGTAGCAGGGCTTGTTGGTTCATATTCAGCAAGTGTAAAGCAGCACAAACTGGAACACTCCAGGATGCTCTTGTACTGTGTTATTTTTTCAGCAGAGTTGTTACTTGAGCTACTTTATCTTTAAGCTGTACTCTTATTAACTGTCCTCTTTCTAACTTGAAGTACACTATGGCCTGTGGCTACGGAAACATATTATGTAGGGCGTAATAAATTGAGATCTGCAATGCCGTTTGTAACTGTCAAATTTAACTGGATAAAAGTATAGAACTTAACGTTATTTTGGATTACATGATGCCCTCATGTCATTAATTGATGTGCAGTGCTGTGCTCCTCGTTTGTGTAAGCAGGGTGTCTGTAGCACTGCCTGCCATGTATGAGACAGGGTTTAACCTTCAATTTGTTTCTCACAGCGCGCCTCGAAGCACTGTCGCAAGCCAGTGATCAACGCCGGTGACGGCATTGGTGAGCACCCAACGCAGGCACTCCTCGACGTCTACACCATCCGTGAGGAGATTGGCACCGTCAACAACCTGACGGTACGGTCACCTGTGGATTGCTTGTCAATTATAGTAAACGTTCACTGATTCTTACCTTCCTTATTCGCATTTTTCAGTAATTTGAACTAAGAGGGCCAAGATTATAAACAGAGCTCCATGTATTAAAAATCTTCTTTAATACTCTTGCGAATCAGGTCCCCCATGGGCAATTCAAGCTGCATGTCGTCTTGCCTTACTCCTGCTCTGGCGATTGCTTTGCCATGGCACACTATCCATCGTCATCATCCTCTTAATAGTCATTTATTAAATTATTTATTTACTTATTAGGAGCGAAGCTCCATAGGCCCGCACCCCAACGCCGTTGAAGCTCCCTGGCACGGTGCCAGCTGTGGCGTCTCCCCCTCACGCGGGAGGATAAATGAGCGCTGGAACGCGGGTGGCGTCTGCACGATGCGAAAAGTGGGAGAATACGAACGCATGCGAAACGGAGGCAGATCAGTTTCCCTCTCCCTCTTTCTTCGTCTATGCCCTCCCTCTTTCTTGGTCTCAGCCGGCCCCGTCGCAATAAAAAAAGAAGGAAAAGGGAAAAAAAAAAGAAGGAAAGAAAACAAGGCGCGCGGCGTTCAGCGCACGTTGCGCAAAAGAAGAAGGTGCGTTGCGCAAAAACAGTTCGCGTTCCTAAACGACAGTACAATTCATCGAAAACCATGTTTGTAGACATAAAAAAATAGGGACCCACTTGAGATTAGTTAGGGCTGCTCACAGTACATTGATAGTCGTCCTCAGAAACGTAAACGTGATGATGAAGACGATAAGCAGCCCGGCAAGGATGTGGAACGCAACGCCAAAGCAGCGGCAGCAAGATCCTGCGGTTGAAACATGACGAGTGGAGCTACAACGGCTACGCCGAGAGGATCCTGCCATACGTGCTAGAGCGGCCGAATCTAACCGCCGACGCCGCCAGCAGTTTCAAAACGTACATACAGTCGCCGACCGTTTATTCGGACTCGGCGGGAGCCGCTGAAAAGTCTGAATAATCGAGAGTCCGAATAAAAGGATGCACCAGAAATAAAGCACCTTTATTGGCCCAATGGCCGGAAAAGCTTGTCAATGCACGTCTGCACACAAGCACAATCACAGAAGGCCGAGTCGGGCTGTATTTCAGCCAGTGTTTGGCCATAACCGCAGGTTGTAGCGCTGCCACGGCCTGCGCTTCATCGGAGTCGCTGTTCACCTACGCTGATTCGGGGACCCGACAGACGATCTCATCATCGCCCAACTCGGCGAAAGCTCCCAAATAACATTGTATTGAGGTTGGCCGCCTTCGAATTGGCGAATAATTGTGGCCTCTTTCGCCATCCCTAATGCCTTGTGGTTGCCGCGTTTCTTCGTTAGTACCGACCGCGCGGATGGAATGGGTGGCGTCGTAGCTGTCGTAGCCATTTCAGTAGATTAAGCCTAGCCACAAAACAACTGACAAGCAAACTTTAAAATGCCAAAAGGGAACGATATCAGGCTAGTTGGTGCTGCAGAGCTCGTGATTCCCTCCTTCCTTGGTCCGTTCCGTACGCGCGGCCATTTTAAACGTCACACCAAGCAGACTCCGAGCGTAGCTAGGCTTGGCTTGCTGTTTGGCTGTGAATGGATCGGCTGTCTGAAGTCGAAAACGCACATTACGAGTCGCCAAAACACATAGCCTTCGAGATCGGCATTTGTAATATCTGCGCTTTTACACTGGCATGATGTCCAGCCATACACAGTGCAACCTTTCAGTGCTGGCAACCTAACGAAGATATTGTAAACATGTGTGTAAACATCGTGGACAGCTGATGGAGTTCGACGCCGCTCTCGATCAGCCAGCTGGAGTCCGAAATATCGAACGGCGCGCTGTGGGGCGTCCGACTTTTCGGTCGTGAATTTACATTACTTCAATGGGACGAGTGACGGTGCCGCGAGGGTGTCCGAATAAACGGGCATGTCCGAATAAACGGTCGGCGACTGTAATTGTTTGCGTCCCATTTCTAAGGAGCTTCGCTCATCGGTTGTACAGTCAAACCCCTTTATAAGAGGCACTGATATAAGAGACAAATGGGTATAAGAGACACCAGTGTGCCTACAGTAAAATACGGGTTGATGAGAAAATGCATACGTGGTACCCTGCTTATAACAGACACCTCATATGAAAGGCAATAACTGCTGCCCGGAGCATGCCTCTTATAAAGGGGCTCAACTGTATTCGTACACGGAACAACTGCTAGTTTTTTATTTATTTATTTATTTATTTAGGAGTACTTTACAGGCCTCGCAGAGCCATTGTGTAAGGCAGAGGCATTGATTCAGTATGCCTTGGCAATCTGCAACAGCTCCCTAAAACCTCCAAGGCAGTTGAAAACTCATCATAAAGGTCTTGTACATGTACAATGAAACCTCATTCCTACGTTTTAAAAAAAAACTGCGGCAAAAGACTGTAGTATCATCTGGGAGAACGTACGATCTTAAATTCACTAAAACATTGCACAGTTTTGCTTGATACCGATATCACGAACACTGGCACCTCGACATCTTTTGAAACAGGAGAATATCAACATCTATATTCTCTATTTTTTGCTAAATGGTTGGTTGCACTGGCATCGATGGTTAACTGCAGCAGCCACGGAAGCACGCATGTTCACCAATCTGGTTTACATTGTGCGACTCTTCAGTCACACCGTTCAAGCGAGTGTGGTGAAGGGATTGCTGAAACCTGCAAAACGGCGCATTTACCACCGAGTCCGCACAAAGACGTCATTTTAGCAGTATTTTGGAGAAATAAAAGACTGCAAGCGCTCGAAATATGTCATTCGGTGTTCCATGGCTTTAACGCCATGGCCGTTGTATCTGCTGGATAAGCCTAAGACCGTTTAAGCTATACTGCATTGACATGCATTTGTGTCGTGGAGTTCTGCATTTGTACTTTGCACAAAACTTGCGCTAAAATTTCATTTTTGTTCATCGCAGGCACGTGGTAGACACTGGTGGTAGAGATGTGTGAATAGCAAAATTTTGGGTGCGACACAAGTTCGAATATTAAAGTCTGAGTGCGAATCAAATATTTTTTGAATATTTGTTGAATATTTTTCTAATACTTCAAAGTGAAATTACACACAAAAAAAATTTACAGAGGATCCCTAAGCATATTTTTATGACATAGCAACATGAAAGTTTCTTTTTTTGGCTAGGTTGGTAAATTGCTGGAGGGGTGGTGTTCTCTAGCGGTCTTATCAAGAATGAGGAAGTGCAGGGGCTGAATTCTATTTATGTACATGATTTGGGGCAACCAATGTGGTGCCAACAACACTCCACACACGGAAAAGACTTTATTTTCTCAGCCTCTCCCCCCTCCTGAAACTTCTGTGGAGGCCCAACTCATGTGACGGACAAGGGCACACTCCCTTCGAGTCCCGAGTTCTTAATCTGCGCCGTAGATGTAAATGTATAAAAACATCTAAAATCTTGGATCCTGAAAATCTTCGTTCGATTTTTTCGGACTGTCCGGTCCAAAGCAGCATTAATTAAAGCCCCCACCTCTGCCGCATAGGTTCGAACAAGCGCTTTCGTGAGTCGATCCGTTTGCGGCCGTAGCAGAGTCCGAAAGGCAGCTTTGCTGCAATGCCCAGAGTGTGATGCGGTGAAGCATATAAAAAAATACGTAGGGGGTCACTGTATCGACACAGTTTGCGATGTCTTTGTGGATAAGCACGGGAAATCACGGAGGCGGGATAGCAGCAGGCGTCAAATGCACCAATACAGCTTAATCACTGACAACCCTTCTAATAAGCATTGTCAGCTAACTGCTCAGCGATGCATGTGCCCTAGCGCAGCTTGTGGTATGCATACGTCACAAACGTGCCACCGTTCATGCTGCCTCTTTGTGTGAGGCCGCTAAGTGCGCCACACAGACGCGTGTTGCCTTCATAAACGTAAGCAGCTCGCCATTGCTGCGTCTGTGTGGTTAAGAACGGAGTGGGCATCATGAACACTTTCATGACGAATGCGTGTGTATGGTACAGCAAGCGCCCAGGCAGTGACAGGGTCAGCTTAGTTGGCGATGTGCTGCACACAACTAGGAACGAACGTCTTCATGCAGGAGCAAATGCTGCGTATCGGCGGAGTTTCGGCAATTGTTTATGTGCGCACACGCATCGGTGAAAGCTGGACAGATTGTCTGCTCTTCTGCCGCAGTCTTTGTGTTCCGCGTCATCGATTCCCAATGCTCCGTGCGAGAGAGCCGTAATCTATTCCGTGCTTTGCTGGTAACAGCGGCGGTCATCATGAGACTCAAATTTATGTAGTTAAGTGGGATTCGCGGCAGGTACCGAACGTATTCATTAGAGCTTGGGCGCCCACCAAAATGCCTGATAAATCTACTGGGAGGCATTAAAGCTATTTTCGGACATAGCTGTGGCGATTTGACCGCTTTAGAGGAATAGAAGTGCATGTATCCATCTTTTTTGGACTGCCTGATTTTTCGGATAATTTCGTGGTCCCTAGGAAGTCCGAAAAATAGGTTGTTGACTGTCTAATTACGTTTCGCAAATTCGAATAGTAAAATTCCGGGGAACTGGTGCAAGAGCTGCACTCTCAAAACTCTTAGTGCCCTGTTGCAGCATTCTTCTGTGACAAACAGTTACGTGCTCGAAAGTTCATCCTATCCGACTGTCCTGTTTGTTTGATGACGACGGCGCGTCAGTTTTTCTTGTAATCGGAACGCATATGCAGCTTCACCACAGCCAGAGCATGAAGGAAAATTTTCTCCGTGGCTCTGCTGGGATTTGAACCTGTGCCAATGAGACAGTGGGCTTCTTCGATCAACCAAGTTCCGGGCCAATCCACTGACATGGGACTCAGTACATTGAAGTCCCACTCTGTGAACTGGACATACTTAGTGATGACATCAGTCTGCAGTGTGCGTGTTGGTGCAGGTTCATATTCATCCACCTTTGAGGAGGAAAATGCCACTGCCTTGTAAAGTTGCAACAGACTAGTTCACAGTTTTAGCATAGAAGCATAAGGGGAGCATCAGGAACAAATCAGCAGATTCTCCCCTTGTTCGGAAGTCCTCAGAGGGTGTGAATGATCATGGTAACACTGACAGTCAAATTGCTGGGTGGTGTAGCCAGCTGCATTACACGATTCTTTCCGTGTTTTATGCCTCATCCATGTCCGCAGGGTTTATATTTATTGCATTTTATCATCGATATTGTGTTTTTCAAGGCTACAGTTGACATTTTTGAAGTATTCATAAACTATTCAAAGAATGTTGGTGTTCACAAATAACTGGTACTGTATTCAATTCAAAGCTGAATTAAATAGGACACTGTTTGATTCGATATTTCATTAATAGTCACACATGCCGCCATTGTGTTCAGAAGATAATTGTGGCTTTAAAATCTGATGCAGGTGACACTCGTGGGTGACCTAAAGCACGGCCGAACAGTGCATTCCCTAGCACGGCTGCTCACCCACTACAACGTTCAACTGCGCTACGTGGCCCCAGCTAACCTGGGCATGCCACAGTCGGTGCGTGATGTCGTGGCTGCGCAGGGAGTCATTCAGGTGAGAGGATCACTCAAGTGTTGCGCCAACCTGCAACTTATTTTAGTTTCAAAACTGAAAATTTTACGTTGCATATTGATTGAATCCTGACATATGGTTCAGTGTTTTTTTAAAACGTGCTATCATTATGCAAGCGCATATGGTAATTAGTTTACACTGCATCAAGCTTTAATGCTGTTTCTTATGAAACTGTGTTAGTTATGTTTTCGTTGTTTTCGTTGTTCAGCCTAATGTTTACCCATTATTTTACGACACAATTTCTATGTATTTCATGTGTGCACAAGGTGTAAATTTGGACCTCATGATGGATTCTTTTGGCTTGTTTTTCCTTTTGAGCAGGAGGACATTGAGAGCCTGGAAGCAGCACTGCCAGACACGGACGTACTGTACATGACTAGAATTCAGAAGGAGCGTTTCAGTAGCGTGGAGGAATACGAGAAGGTACGGCCGCCTTACGTTCATTCTGGAATAGAATGAACATGATGTTCAAAGCTTGGAGATTTTTTCTGCTTTGCAACATTACATGGTGCTCTTTCAAGTTCTGTTACTAATGAAACCGTAGTACAGCGAAACCTCATTGATTTGTACCTGCCAGGAATGTGCCATAATTACACACTAAGCGGTAGTACGCATTAACCATCAAGTACAAATTTGCATCTCCTGACTTGCGCCATCACTGCCAACAAATTTGCCATAGCAAATATTGCCTAAAGTACCCACCAGGGCCACCACAAAGCCTTTCTTTATTTTTGCCGAAGTGCAGAAAAGATTTTGTTCGAAAATGCGTGGGGACGACGCTAAAGAGCATTTTGAAACTACAGTGGAACCCCGGTTTTACGTCCCCCGGTTTTACGACGACCCGCGAACAAAAGGGAAGTCCGCGGGTGTCCTTCGTCGCGCCAGCAAGAGGGGCACCCTTTCACATGCCAAGCGCTCGGGAAACTGGTTCATTTCGGCTTTCCGCTGCCGTTCGTTCGTCTTCCCCTCACCCTCCGAGCGGCCACGAAAGCGTCATAAAGGGGCGCGGTTGTGGTTTCCCCATTCTTTCCCGCTTTCGTGGCGCAAGGGCGTCGGAAGGATTAAGTGCCGGGGACCCGCCTCCCACGTACGCACGCTCTTGCGTTCCTTTGTATTCTCCTGGGTTCCTTTGTAGCTGGGAGTACAAAGGAACCCAGGAGCGTGCGTACGTGGGAGGCTGGGTGTCCCCGGCACTAAAACTCTCTTTTGTCTATGGGGGGTGCTAACCTGCGTAGCATCTTAGCTGGGGGGGAGGGGGGTGGGGGGCGGGAGAGGTGCTGGTGTAGCTTGGGTAGGGGAATGGGCTAGTATCGCTTGAGGGGGGCAAGTGCCCATTTTGCTCCTTGGAGAAGACGGGACCTTTTCCGCGGCAGGTGTTTGGCGCAGCTGCTTTATCACTTTGCAGGTGTGTTGGCCGCAGCCACGGCAGCCGCGATGGCCAAACTTAGCGAAGATGCCCCCCCCTCGCCCCCCACCTTTTTTTTTTTCTCTCATCGGTGAACATGCCTTTTGTGGGTTTTAGAGCCCTGCAGAGCTTGTTGGTAGTTTGCATTGAAGTCTCTCGCTGATCCGTCGTGCTAAACGTGTTTTGTGGGCATAAATTTTCTTGTTTGGATTTTACAACGATTTTTCGCGGTCCCGAGAACGTCGTAAAACCGGGGTTTCACTGTACCTATTACCGGGTCCGGGATACGCAGTGAGTGACATAACGACAAAACAGACAATATCGGCTTTCCATGATACATGTGCACCTGTCCATACCGCAATCTGCTACTAAGCGAAAACTGACACAGTTTTCTTGAGACGTGGTACAACCGCGTGGAGCCGATCGGTTCCTGGCTAGTTGCGTGCAGCGCATCACCTGATCAGCTAACGCCGTCACTGCTGGACTGCTTACTGTACTGCACACGCACATTTTCCATTGTAGTGTTCTTCGTACCAACTTCACTACAGACCGTGGACAGGTACAGCGAGTAGCATGTTGGGTTAACGCTTTAATAAAGAGCTTCGTGCAAGCAGTCTATGTTTGGGTTGTCGCCTGATAAAAGTGTGCAGTATGGTTACAACGGCACTACGCTTGCTGTACCGTACACGTGCATTTAGTGTGATAGCGTCAATGCAGCGATGTTTCTTGGTGCCTGCAACCTGCAACGGTCAACTCCACAACAGCGAGCTGTTCGTTTCTACAAAGCGGTGCACACTTGAACACAATGCCGCACAACGAGGCGGCAACGATTGGCAGCCTAGGAGTTGCCTATTAAAAGCGTGCAATAGGCTTGCAGTAGCACTACACCACACACGTGTCCGAGCAGATAGCTGAAGATACCGTATTTACACGATTGTAGGTCGACCCATTTCATCTATATTGGAAATCTGAAGTTGGGGAGTTGACTTATCGAAACCGAAACCATAGTCGGGTACAACTTTAGAAGACAGGAGAGGCCCCGCCCAGAATGACTGAAGCGCAGCAGCCAGTTGCCTCCGCGACTAAAGAAATAGTCCCGCTCAAAAAAAAAGAAAAGCAAGAAAAACGCTAAAAAAAAAAAGCAAAGTCCTGCCAACGATCGGTCGTTTGCACGCTGAGCTGGCAGCAACGATGGCAGCAGGTACTCCGTCGGCGGGGTCACCGGCCGTCCGGCTCATGACGTCACCTGAAGTGCGCGCCTATTGGTGGAGGCTCGTGTGCATCCGCCTTTGAGGGGAAAATGCCGCTGCCTTCTAAAGTTGTACCCAACTATAGAGCTCTCTCTCTCTCTTTCTCTCTTTGTCGTTTTATTTCAGGGGGGGTCGACCTACATTCAAGACGAGTTACAATCTTGTAGATATGGTACTTATTGTGGTAAGGTTGTCGGGAGAGCTGTGCGAATAGCAAAATTTGGGGTGCGATGCAAACTTGAATGATTAAGTTCAATTGATAATCAAATCGAATATTTTTTGAATACTTCGAAGAGAAATTACAGGAAAAGGTTGTAGAGAATCCCTAAGCATATTCTTATGAGACGGGAACAATTACAGGTCACAAACGCCGTTAAAGAATGGATTTATTCCTAAGGGGGGCATGCGACTTTCGTATCGCGGAAAGTAACAAAAAAAAAACCTTTTGAAAACCACGTTCTCAGTTTCCGTAGCCCTTTTTCTGATTCCAAAATATCGTCACTGAAAACTACATAGAAGTGCGGTAAAAGATTGGTTGTGGTTGCCAAGGTAGCAAGAATTATTGCGTAAATCGCAAAAAAAAGAACAGCATTTTAACAAAAAAAAATTACAGATTCGCAACGGTTCAACTGCGGGTGCTGCCATCTTGGGCTCGTCGAAAAGAGCATATCACAGTTTTTAAACCTCCCATTTCAGCTGGGTGAAACGAGCATACAAAAAGCAAATGTTTTAAGTTCGTTTTGAGGCCTCTGATTGACTGCATCCTCCATGTTGGCCTTGCCTCCTTATTTACATTGCAGCACCATTTCTAGTATGCACACTAACAAGCAATATTCATTGAAAATTTTGACATGTTCTGCTCCAAGTGATCCTAAATCCAGTTTTCGCGGCTCCAAACCCGCTCCAAGACATTTTCTCCTGCTCCAAATCTGCTCCAAAACAGGCTTTTTCCTGCTCCAAAGATTGCTCCTAATCATAAACTGGTTGGACCACCACTGTGCGTGCATGCGTGCTGCGTGTGTTTGTGTGTGTGTGCGTGCATGCGTGCGTGTGTGTTTGTGTGTGCGCTCCTGAGCTCAACTTGCCTGTTCTCTTTTTTTTTCTTTGGATATTACGCAGGCTTGCGGCCTCTACGTGGTGACACCTCAGCTGATGACGAAGGCCAAGAAACGCATGATTGTTATGCATCCCCTGCCACGGGTCTTCGAAATTAGGTGTGTATGTGTTACGTCCGATACCGGCCAAAGGCCGGCAGCGGTGACATGGAAACCAGTCGAAGTGGCAGGGCAAAAAGACGAGCATTTATTTCCAGCTTGGAAATATATAGGAAAGCAAGAGGAGAGAAAGAAGGAAAAAGTTACAATGACGCATGCGCCGAGGGGCGTCATTTGGCACGACTTGTTATCTGCAGTAGTATGCATGTGCTTTTTTCACAGCATGCCATTGGACCCATTTCCTAGCTTGCAAGTGTGGGTTCACCATGTTTTGCCCACCTATATGTCACCATCTGCATAGATTTTCGCCAAGGGCAGGGCATCTGGAAAATGGTTGAGTTTTGTGGTCTGGCGAGCTTCGCTTTTGCTGTTACAAATTTTTTTATTGCAATTCAACAGCAGCTGATGGAGGAACTGCTTGCTGATATGCACACATGCAGAGTATGATAAGTTTATTCCTAACAATTGTGCATCATTTCATCCTCCCTTTGTGCAGTCCGGACTTTGACACAGACCCTCGAGCAGCCTACTTCCGGCAAGCCGAGGCTGGAATGTACGTCCGCATGGCACTCCTGGCTATGGTGCTGGGACGTGTGTGAAAGCGCCCGAATCCAGGCACTTCGCAGCGATCTCGACGAGCCACTGGCACTTCCCCTTGGCTCTTTTCATTATTTCTTTTCATCTTTACAGTTTTCTCTGCGACTGCCTCATTGTGATAATGGGTGAACACGGTACTTATTGTTGTGGACGACAGAAACTGTGCCTTCCGGATGTTTCAAATCAACTTTCGGTTTGGCATGACATACTTCGACATTTTTCACGATTTTTATACGTGGAAGCACATCTCTCGAGTGGCGCTTTGTGCGATTGCCGAAAAGTTCACTGCGTACCGCTATCTTCTTTTTATTCTTAGTGACAGAAGTATTTGTTCTGTTGAGCTGTACGCGCAAGCATTTGTAATTACAACGTCATTATTTGCATCCTAACGCCTTTTGTCACAACATTTACTGAGCAGCTTTGACTAGGGGACCTTTGCAGTCGCTGTACAGTTGGTTCTCAATTTGCTCAAGGAGCGTATGGTGGGGGGGCTAGCTGGTAAGACATGGAAAACATAAAACTACGCCTCGATACAGGACACAAAAGGGAATAAGTGGATGGGACCACCACAGTCCCGTCCACTTCTTCCTTCTTGTGTCCTGTATCGAGGCGTAGTTTTATGTTTTCCATGTCTTAATTTGCGTTAAGCTACAGCACATATCGCATCGGTGCAATCGTGTTTTAAGGTGCCAGTCGTAAGCTTTGCTGGTGGCATTGCAAAGTTCTGGTCTGAGGCACCTGATTCCAGCTGGGTAAAATTGCTGAATGCTTGCAGCTGGGTTTTCAGTTAGTATTGCTGTTTTTAAGTTTCTCGTCCTGCCTTTTTTCCACGACTGAACAAGCCATGCGGTTTGACGTACTTTGCTGTTTTCTTGTTATTACGCCGAGATAGGAGACGCATGTTTTGTGAAAATTATTTCTTTAAATTCTGTTTAATATGTGGATGTTTCAATGGTCAGCTGTAGGACCTTCTGTACCTTCTAATGGAATGAGTATTGTGACGTGGTATTTTCATACGTTATCATATAATGGAATATGTTCTACCCTCCTCTTTACCTTGTTGATGTTTCTTGTTGCCGGATATATACATATTGTTCTTTCTTTTTCTTGTTATTTCTTTCATGCCATATCTGGCGAGGAGTTTCACGGCGTATGATGTGCCAGTTTTTTTGGCATTTATGTGCAAATCATACAGGCATTCCTCATGTTAATGACATGAAATATTTTTTTACATTTACAAATATTCGTTGATCTGCCCATCCCTGGTGATGCTTGTGTTAAGAAACTGCTTCACTTGATCAGAGTGCAACAATCAAAAGAAATAAAGATACTTTTGCAAACCTCAACGTGAACATCATTGTTGACTACTGGTGGAGACTTTTGCATCGTGTATGGATGTCTGACATTTTCAGCTCTGCTTACAGCCTTTGCCACAATAATCGAAGTTCCACCTGGAAAATTTGCTGTTGCATAGATTTCAAATGAGCCATCAAGGTGGTGCGACCAACAGCATGTCAATGCTTGATTCGGGGTCTTAGTCAGCGATAGCTGTTACCAGTATCCTGCCTGTTTTGATCTAAAGTTTTTATCAACAGTTTTGGAAGTACAAGTTAATTAACCCAGTTAAAGCCCAGTGGCATGTCTGATGAATTCAGACTGATTTAAGTTTGTTGTGGGGCTTAGTGATAGGGAGTGGATTTTGAATGCAGGTGAGAGTATCTGTGTTGTGAAAAATGGGCAAATTTTTTGCGACATCTACTTGTGCAACTCTGGTGTTTGCTTGCTTTGTTTCAACTGAAACTGTTCAAAGAAGTGTAACCACATTTTCTTGTTTCACTCACTCCAACAGAATTTTTTTTTTTTGTTCTGTAATATGTTGCCAGCAATTATGAGAAGTCTTAATTGTCTCTCTAAAGTATTGAAGGTTGGGGTACGATCATAAGTTTTCGGTCTTTGACTGCACTGAATTCTAAATGTGCAAATGTAGGTTTAGAATTGAGCTACTTGGAGCTTGCTGCACAAAAGTAGTGCTACCTTATGTTGTCTTCGGGCGTCGTTGAACACACGAGACGTAGCAGAAATGCTATAGAATAATTTACTTAAACATAATTACTCGTATGCCACACAGGCTACACAAACGCCACACAGGCGAACAGCGCGCGAGTCTCTCTACTTTGTCGTCGTCTTCTTCGACTAGCCACACCTAAAGCCCGCGCATTTCACTGAGGCGCTAGCGCTGTTCTAACACTTATATGCAGAAAGGTTTGATGCATTGTTTGATGAATGTGAGGGCAGTGGGTAGAAGTTTTAGCATGTGCGATAAGTGACTGAGCAACAGCAGCTGCAGGTGTTCGCTATGGGGGCCTTCTACAGAATTGGGTGTGCAAGTGGTTCAAGAGATGAATCCGGATGCAATTGATAATCAAGGTGCTGAGTCAGCTGAAGCAGAATCTCCATTTCAGTCTCCGTAGTTGAATTGCTGTCTTCTAGCTATAACCATTGTATGACATCTGCCGTGCTGCATCGTTTTAGCATGCTTGCAGTACCTGCCCAGTGGTAAGCAACCATGCTGTGAGCAACCAGTGTTGAGATTTTTTTTACTTACTGGTTGCTTATCTGCGTTTGAGCATGGTCGTTTAATGCTAGACAGTGTGCACAGATTGCTATCTGTACGTTGCTCCTAATCTTGTACATGTCGCAGAGAAAAGATAATCAGTTTCTATATAAGATTTTAATTGATTACAGTAATCACTTGCTGCTTTACGAAAGTAGTTGAGCAATTTGCAAAAATACTGCAATAGTGAGCTGGCCTGGTTGTTTTCTCACATGTTTATCTTCACTAACAATTGTTTTTAGAGGCTGTTCCCTCATTTGCATTATAAAACATGTCACTGAAAAAAAATCAATGTGTGCACCTGAGGGAAGGTTGATCGAGCTAACGCTGCGATAGGCAAGCGTTATGATGGAGAAATACCGTGCCCAAAACATTCGTAACCACCAAAGCTGGTCATGGCACAGTGGCTGGAGTTTTAGTTTCTGTGAAATTCAAGTGTTCGAAGCGGTGTTACCTGTTGTAGCTTCTTTGATTGCTGATAAAGTGCTAATGAATGAGCGTGCAACGGAGCAGAAAAGACATCCGATTATTCAAAGCATCTCCAAAAAGTGCTATAACTAAAGTTGCATGATGTTTTTTGAATGCTAGCTTGCGCCGGCCCTTTTTTTTTTTTTTTTTTTTTTTTTTTTTTTTTTTTTTTTTTTTTTTAATATAGTGTTCATGGCCAAGTTGGTAAAGTGCTCTGGGGCTAAGTAGTAAAACTTCTCTGCGTTGATCACGTGAAGATCGGAGCACTATTTACTTTCATTTGGCTTGGCCGACAGAGAACAAGCTCAATTCTAAAAAAAAAAAAAATGTATGGGGCGCCTGTACAAATCCAACGAATGCAAAGCCTGGGTACTCAATTCTAAATCTTTCCGATAATTACCCGCTGCAGTGGTTTGAGACAAGCTCGCAACTTAGATCGAAGACGCGAAACCTTGCATCCGTCAAACCGCGCGCTTACGTGCGCTCGGTAAGTTTCGGTTTCGCTTTCTTATCACTCGCTTTCGATCTTTCGAAAGCCCTTTTTATTTGCATCACATCCCACTCGCTCGGCATTTGAAAGTAACAGCCGAAATCTTTCGATTTCTTCAATATCTTTGGCAACTTTCCGCGCTGATCTTGTTTTCTTGGTCACTTGGCGCGTACATCGTCCCTGACGTCAGTCGCGCTGTTTGCGCTGTTGACCAACTAGCGCCACTGCGATAAGCTCGCTTCGCTCTTGCGCGCTTCGTGTTCTCCCCTCCCCTTTTCAACGCGCGTGTATCGTGAGTCACTGCTCAAGGGAACGGAAACAACGCAAACGGGCGCGTGTGATTCTTGCAACGGTGATCGTCAATACATCGAGGTAGGTGTGCGCATTTGACGTTAGGCAGAGATCCGGTGACGGTGGGTAGCCTTGCCAGACGCCAAGCTCAGTGAGGCCAACGCAACCGACTAAAGCTGCTGCTCAAGCTCTTGTTTTGACCGTCCGTTGCAGCAAAGAACTGATTAGGAACGAGGTAACCGTGATGACAGTGTCAGAGTGACTTTGCTTCAGTGTTTAATTGTGAAGTGGTACGGCTCGTGTTGTATCATAGATGCCCGTGTTAGAACAAGCAGTTCCGTAAACAAGTTTGGTCCCGCGTAACTCGATGACTCGTAGCCTTGGTTTTGAACTTGCTCGTTGATAGAGACGTTCTGCCACAAGGGCTGCTCAATGAGAAAGGTTCTTAGCTGTGGTGTGTTTCATAATGTTTGTGGAATTACCCATACACCGTTCCTCCTTCCCCCCCCTCCCTGTGACTCGAACCGATAAGAGCTGTGGCGCGCGTTATCGAACAATCGCCGTTCGGAAGTTCAGCTAGTGTGTCGCAGATAAGAGCATACAGAGTTCAGTGGGCATAAGGTGTTTGGCATTAGGTACTTGTTGCTTCGCGTTCTCAGCTGACTGCTTCTCGTTCCCCGCCACAGGCAAAATGTCGAGCCTTTACCCGACTCTGGAGGATATGAAAGTGGATCACATGATCCAGGTAAGTGTTTTGTCTCGTTCACTATGAGCAGCTGTGCTCGAAACTTTCGCGCTAAGCTTGTAGCTTGCTTAGGGTACCCAAGTTCTGCGTTCCCTGGGTACGCACGGACTCGGAGACGTAAGCGTGTGGCGCATGCGCCTGTGGCAGCAGGCGCTAGCGATTGCGTACGCAAAGCTTTGGGTACCTTATTCTAAAGCATACTGAGTGAGGCTGCAGCGAGAAACACTCGATGTTTCTTTCGTTCGCCAGACTATGCACTGGCATTAGGTAAGTTACGTCAGCCACATCTACGATTTTTACTTGCATTGTGCGCACACATCATGTGTGTATCACGGTAATCCCCATTTTCAAAAATAGTGGGCGCATGAGCGAGTAAGTATGTTCAGGAACCAAGGTTGTGTAATACCCCTTTCAGAGGGGGCAAAATCTAATGTCATTTTGAGAACCGTACAGTATTGGAAACTGGACATAAAAACACGAATAAATCAAAAACACTTACTGTCAACTTATAGGGTTTATTATAAATGCAAGGGGGGCTTTTTACACCTCAAGGAAAATGAGAAAGGTAGTGAGAAAAGAGCTAGAAAGGGAACAAAGCTTCAATTTCCTGAGGTTTTGTTTGCCTATCACCTAGAGCCTGAGCACGGCTGTAGCCTGGGGGGTCGTCCCTGTGGCCCCCCAAATTTTCCACATTGTATGTGTATATTGCAATGAGTAAATCGCACCAGTCAGCGAAACGATTCCGTATTTGCCCATACGCTCAAGCCATTGCCTCAACTCGAAGTCTCACTTCATCTCTAATCTTCTGTCTTGCATCTTTTCGGCAAGACTCTTACTGTCAGGCCATGGCTACTGTCCTCTGGCGCATTCAACCCCATTAGTCCCATTCAACACGTGGCAATACGTGTGCACACACAGTTTATTTATGCAGCAAAACACACGCAACAAGTATTTTTTTAAGAGGACCCTGCAGCACTTTTTGAACGTGGTCAGGGAATGCTGCCGATTGGTAGTCGAAGCTCCTGCGAACATGTAAGCCAAACATTATACTAGAGCACACAGCATGGAACTTGCAATAAGGTTTCTAAGTCGGCTGGAAATCTCTCTTCTCTCATTGAATGCCATAAGCTCGATTTGGCCTACGGCCATTGGCTGCTCTGCATATCACGAGCTCGATAGTCAATGCGTGTGCCGCGATTTGCCCACACCGAGCTCTTTAGTGCTAGAATTACACGCAATGCAGTATTGCATCAGCGCAATCATAATCACACTCAAAGGGAGCCGCGCGTTCTGAAAAAAAAAAAAGCTCAAGGTCAGCGCGCACTGACGTACGGTGGTAGCTTCTTGCTCCCTTATCATCTTCCCTGTATAACTTGCTCCCTTATCATCTTCCCGCACGCTCACTGGGATGAAAGGAAAAAGCGCTTGAAGTGTGCGACAAGCTGCTCTCGTACTAGACGGATTCAAAAAAGTTTTTACGGCAGTCAGTTAGGGAGGCAATCAACTCGGGTAGTGAGGTCATCAGGAAATTACTTGAAATAGTGTCGCAGGCCCCTTTTAAGGGGGTGAATACCCCGCTGCCCCCCCAAAAAATACTGTATAAAAGCTCCCTTGCATTAGTGAAACAAACGGGCAATCGGTGCCTTGTCCTGCCTTCTTTAGTGTCCCCTTTTCAGTGCTGTTAGATTCTCTGGTATGTACCAACTAGCTCAACAAGGTGTATTATTGAATGTAAAGTGATCCCTTTCCCTGCGTGCTGTTGCCCAACGAAAACAAATTTCATTTCAATATGATTACTTCTCCTGAGCTATGACCCCAGGGGCGAAGCCAACAGGTCTTGCACTTAACACTTGTATGTCCTTGAAATAATCTTATAAAATGTACTGCTAAAAATATATGCTTGACTGTTTTACATGATTAGTCACAGCCGCATAATGTACCTTAAGTCAATCAAAGAGTGAAATGGGAAACGACCTCGCTTAATATATGATAGCATGGGAAAACAGTATTACTTTTTTTTTTGTCAATAAACAGACAATGCTCTTATTAAATTAAGTAGAAAAACTTGAGAATCATTATCAATAATACACCTTGCATCGAGACCATGCCCTCATTCTAAAATTAAATCCAAATAATTTCCGTGATCTTATTCGATTGAAAACGTCATTTTCATCAAATGTCATAAGTTTTCTAGTGTAACAGCAAAGAAGTGGTATTACAAACGAATGTCATTTCTTCTAAATGACATTAGATTCGTTTTTTGACAGACGTATATCATGACTAGTATTGCCGGCCGAATATTGGTACATGCGTGCCTTTGTGTCACTAGTTTTTCAGTTACGACATTGAACACTGTGGAAAGCTTTTATTAAGGGGGGGGACATGGCGTGTGAAGATATTTTCTGCATGTTATGTCCAAACTCGATGAAACTAAATAGACTTGTTTAGTTTTTCATGCTGATTTCAAATATGCAATAATTTTTCTTGTACGTAAACTGGTTTATGAGATACACAAAACTGCTGTTCTATTGTTTCTGGAAAAAATAGGAAAAAGACCGTTCGGCAGAGAGTGTATATTATGGCATAGCTAGATACTACTATGTGCAATAAGTGCAACGCTGCAAACAGTTTTCAGATCGAATCATAACTAATCATTCTGCAGATGATCGAAATTCAATGTTTGTACCATGACTACCATAGAAAAAACACCAAATCAAATTTTAAAAATCTGTTAGCATGAAATGAGAATTCTGCTCTCAGCACTTTGTGATGCACAACTTGGGCTTTAAGGTAAAAAAAGCAATTAGAGCTCTAGTTGTTCTAGATGATAAGATATCTCTCCGACAAGCTAAATAAGTGACCCAGAAACAATTAACATTCAGCTCGTGCTCGTTACACAGATCTACACTGCAAATGAAATAATGACCTTATAAGACTTCAGTCAGGCTTTACATGCAAAAGGATAGCTGTAGATCTCAATAATGTAATGAAGAAAGCACTTTTTTCTTTGCCGATTTTTTGGTCTCCACAAGCCATGTCCCCCCCTTAAAGGCCAACTCCGGCGATTTTTTGACCGTGTCAGGGTAATGGTGCTTTTATGTTCCTGAGACACTCTTGTCACGCGTCCGATAGCTGAAATGCTCAGCAAATTCGAAAATAATTTTTAATAAGCAAAAAGGCGCAATACCGAAACCGAAACCCAACCGAGTGCACTGTCAACGTATGACGTAGTAGTTTGTTACGAACCGGAAGTCACGTAAGGCATGCTGGTCCCGCCGGCGCGGAATATCACATGCTCCTCCACAGAGAACAGAAAATCGCGCGCCAAACCAGCGAAGCGCCGGCCAAATACCGTCGCCTTGTGGCGAGCACAATATACGCTGTAGCGGCCAAAGTTAGTGAACCCATCGGCTGCGTCACTTCCGTCGACCGGCAAACCAACACGTCACACACGCAGTGTTGCCAATAATTGTGGGAAGCCGGGTGGGCGTTTGCAGACAATCTTTAAAATTCATTTGCAAACAATCAGCGCATCTCTCAAGCTTGAAATTTGGCATAAATGACGGAAATGTGCAAAGTAACGAACCCAGTGAATTTCATTGAGATCCATTGACCTCGAAAAAGCGCCGGAGTTGGCCTTTAAAGGTAGTGATGTCATCTATAGTAAACTAAGGTTGGCGCTTTCGTCAGCAATGATCAGGCTTTATTTTGTAATTAGGCAAGCATTTACGAGAACAAAGTGCACTCCAGTGCAGCTAGCCAAACATCACCAATAGCAAATACTTTTCTTTTTTGCCATATTTGGTAGTTTGGTTGTAGTGGATCATTTAGATTGAATTGAAGAAAAAGTTAGTCTTATGTTCACATCAACGAGTACATATAGCTTGGGGAATCTTGTTAAATGCTTTGTCCTGTGCAGTTGCCTGTTAAAAACATGTTAAACGTTTGTGTTGAGCTACGTATTAATCCATGAGTCATAGATCCTTAACGTTGAGGAGACAATATAAAATGAGCCACAAAGTGTTGGCTGCAGCGCAGTAGCCTGGCTTCCATGTCTGTGACAATTCACCCTTCTACGGAATGTGGTCTATTGTTCGGTATAAGTTTTATGGATGAGGTTTCAGCGCATGTGGCTGGTTGTTGTAAATGTAAGATTACTGTTGCTTTTCTTGTCCTCGCGTTTGTGTTTCTTTAAAAGCAGCTACCCATGCTTTAAATGACAAGGCATTGTTTTATGAATACCTCTTCCTTCCTAGTGTCATGGGCCAAAATAATGTTTCTCTCATGACATCATTTTCGGTTAAGTACGTTTTGCACTCTCTTTAGAATTCCAGCCAACACACGCACGTGATATTACTGGGCTGCAATGCTTGGGATAAAATGAAGTTCGTTTTTTAACCTTGATGAAAACAATAGTGATGTTAAATCCAATTATAAAGCAAACCAGCAGTAGAAGTTCATAACACAATGCAAAAATGGGGCTCGTTCTTGCATTGTTTGCTGCCAGATGCCCTACCAATCAGCCCTGCTGACAATGAACTGTTTGGCATAAGTAACGACGCAAAATGTGTGTAAGAGTCGGAGCATCTATTTGGTAAGGAAAAGTGAGTGACCTGTGTGCTAGCCACATTTTCAGCTAAGCTTTTCAGTGTACATTCAGATGTGTTTATTACTTGCCGAATTCCACGGCGCGACATTTTGTGTTTCTTTTTTTTCTTGGATCAGCGAAAAATGTCCGTTCATTCATTTCCTCCTGCAATCCTAGGCACAGACGAGGCCCCTGGAATCGTCTGTTCCGGCAGCCCCGGTGGCGTCCGCTCCCCTCCCTTACGGACTGTACCCATCAGCACCAGCTGCCCCGGACAGATTTGAGACCCTTTACCCCTGCTCTAGATGACTACATGGGCCTCTCCCTGTCTCGGGACGTCCCGCCCGAGATCACTGCCCTGGCAACCATTTCCCAGGTTTGTCCGTGCGTGGACAACACTGGGCCTCTTTGATTTGCCGCTATCGGGCAGGTTGCTGGCTGCCGCGTGGTAGCCGGCAAGTTAGGTTGGGCACACGAAGCAGCTAACTCTGTTTACGAAGACGGGAAGCTGTCGCGTCAGCTCACAGCCACATCATCACCTACTTGGAAGTGCGGAGTTGCCCTGGGCCATCTACTCGCCATTACATTGTTGCCTCTCGCTGTCCTTCCTCAAATGCAGGTTACTTGGTTACAGTTCTGTTGCAGTAAATGCTGCATCTCCACATCTGCGAACGAGTTTTGGACTCTTGGGCCTAATGGAAGCTATCGTAATTGAGGGCGTACGAAAATTACTGCAAGACCATGTACTTGGCACATATATGTGCTGTCACAGTTTGCTGCGGTACCAACATAGCAATCATCATAGACAATGCTACGTGACTATTCATACTATGTTAGTTCTGTCATTTAACATGGTGAAAGTCATGAAGTGAGCTCAGAACTCTGGCTGTGCATCGAATTGATAAAGAGTCTGTTATAGAGCCAGTAATCAATACAGCTGCTACAAAACTTCAATTTTCATTTTATAGGTACAGAAATAACACCAGCAAATACACTTCAAAATAAATGAACACCAAATGCTGAAGCAGCACCTGAAAGATGTAAAATGGGATAAATGCAGGAATGCCAGTCTAGCTTTTGTTAAAAAATGCTGACATAATGTGTCAGTGTAAGACTACGAAACAAGTGCAATTCATCATAAATTAGCACAAAAAGGAGTCGGTAGTGCATAATTACTCTGCATTCATTTTTGCACGCTGGATAACAACCAGTCCAATGCATGCAGTGCTAAAGGTGATGGTATAAGGTGGGTGGAATGGTGTCCGCAATCAATAAAAGGCGACTGTTCGATGCATGGGAACCATGTGGGATGCACATAACTAATTCAGCAATCTGCAAATATCTTAAAGGACAGAGAAAAGTTCAGTGGCTTCCCTTCAGTGCAATTTTTAACCTGGATGTGTCATGTTGCAATACACAGTGCATGTGTTGCTTGTTCTTGTTATCTGCTAGCACTCCAGAGCTTTAAAAAAGCTGCTATAGTGAAATTGCATACTCAAGATGGGTAGACAGATGGAACTAATGCCCGACCAATGCACTGTGGGCAGAACTACCCGAGGGGAGAAAGATATATATATGTCTGGCTGCGTGTGCTCTCGCAGCCTGCGCACACCACAAGTGGCAAATCAAAGAGGCCCACATTCCGCATTCTTGTTTACATTTTGTCAACACAGTTGTTATAACTAATGTGCTGCACACAAGTGTTTTGTAAAAGTGTGTTCTGTTGTCACTTAATGATGTGTTTTTATCTCTATTTAGCTTGCACGAATCAATTGTAATGACATAGTGGCCAGTTATGATGGCTGCTCATCAGTGCTGCATGTGTATCTTCACAAAAAAAAAGTGATGTTGCACCTCTATGCAAAGATGATGCCATATGAGAATTGGTGAAGGCCGTTTCTCTTCATCCATAAGCAAAGCTTGTACTGGTTGAAAGAAAACGGGAAGCAAGTCTACCTGAAGGGCGCTAAGCTAGGTCTACTGATTGTGTCGTACTTTAAATCTTTTCTCGCTTTTCTGAGTAAATTGCACAATGTCAACTCTGCTGTCTTGTGCACAGATGTCTTGCACGCTGTTCCGTTTGTTGGGTCCTCAAGACCCCCCCATGCATGCCTTACTCAAGGTTTCACAGGTTATGGGTTTGAGCTTGCTTGCACCTTTAGTACAAGTCTGCTTGTAACTGTTCCCCCCATGCTTTCACTTTGCACATGGCATGTCTTCAGATGGTGTTCCGACATGCCACCCTTCAAACATGACATGAAGCTCACGCAAAACCCTCTGCTGTGGCTCAGTGACTTAAGGACTGTGTGCTGGTCAGTCTTAAGTTGCACATTCCAAACCAAGCCATCGGTTCCGCATTGTGATGACAGTCAAATGCAAGAAGGTTGCACACTTTGTTTTGCATATCAGGAATGTTCCAGGCTGTCAAACTCTACTAAATTTAAATTCTGGGGTTCTTGCACTCCATATTTGCAATGTGATTATTAGGTACGGCAAGAGGGGGGGGGGGGAGGCTGGTTTAATTTCGACCTTCTGGGGTTCTTAATGTGCACCTGAATCTAAGCACATGGGTGTTCTTGCAATTCGCCCGCATCAAAATGCAGCCGCCATGGCAAGGAATGGGACCCTCTCCCCAAACATAGTAGCATGACAACCTTGCTTGCTAAGCTACCGCAGCGAGTGTCAAGATCATACTAGAGCCTTCCACTACTGCAGCACTCGCAGCACCATGTTTTGCTTTACAGATAAAACATCTGCCAAATAATCCTGTTAGTTATGGAAATGAGGTGCTTACAGGTTGCTGCAAAGCGAGAGAGAAGTGGCTACATTGGAAACCGAAAAATGAAAAGAAGGAATGTCTCGGCAGTTTGCTTTTGCGTTTGGTACTTAGATTTAAATGAACTCTGGCTCTAGCAACATCTTTTTCAGTTCTGGTCGACAAGTTGCCTCAGCAGCACTATTGCGCGTATATTTTGGCAGGTGCCATGCAGAGATTAGCTATCGCTGTCACTGCTTCTGGAAAAAAAAATAGCTTGCCTTATTCCATCACTCATCTTGGTTTGCCAAAGTGAATCCAGCTTTACTTGGAACCGTTTAACAGTGCGAGGTCCGAGCTTGGTTTTCCTGACTTTTAGATCTTGTTTCTGCATGAGCCTGCTGTTTCTGTCAAGTTCCTTCCATTTTGCTGTGGCAGTTACTCATTTCATCTTGCCAGTGCACTCTATCGTTCTTTTATCTGTCATTTGCTTCAGCTTGCCCCGATGGTCTGTCTCGTAATAAGACGCACGGTCGTTAAGCATTTGCCTGAGATGACTAAGGCGAAGGCCATCTTTTTCCTTATTCTCGGTCAATTGTATTGATCCCCCGAGGTAGTCGAGGTTAATCCGTAGTACCCCGTTATACAGTATATTTTATCATTGCATTGTGGTTTTGGCAATAGAGCCCGAGCCTTTTATTTTTTGTAACGGCCTTTTGTTTTGCATCTGTCCCATCATGTGTACAGCAGACCCAAGTTGCAGTGCCACAGCCTGCGGGAAGCGGTGGCTTCCTCTCAAACATGGTTGCACCGATTTCGGGTTCGTCTGTTCGGCCTGAAGAGGGCGCACGTTAGCCACGGGATTCGGGAAGTCATCCTCTGCAAGGACAAGAAGGGCAAGGTTGGACTGCGCGTGCAAGCCATCAACCAGGTAAGACGATGACTCTTCTACTCTAGTTTATTAGACTTCCAAGCAATCGGTGGTAAGGACAGATATTGTGAAAGATGAGCGAGGTATTAGTTCAAGTATCTTTGTTTTTACACCTATTGATGCATCAGGTGTGATTTCATTGAAAACGTCATATATGTCTTTATTGCAAACTATGGCTGCTGAAGGCTTTGTCAAGGCACGTGTGCTGCCTTACTTCATTCTTGTGTATATGCAAGGAAGTACTGCTGCTACTACCATTACTGCTAGTAGATGAAATCTGTGTAGCTTTATTTCCCGCTGTCTTTTAGGGGCGAAGCTCCTTAAGCCGTGGGTCATGCGTCCCCGTTGTATGTAGACACCTCTCGTTTAGTACTTGTATATGATGAATATATTTCGGGGCGAAGCTCCTTATGGCATTAGCTCGGCGGTCCTCGGTTGTCCATGCACTCTGAGTAGCCAGTAGGTACTGGATTTCGACCTCCAAGGTAGTGCCTGGGTGAGATGTCTCCTGTGCGTGATTAAACAATAAAAAAATTCACAACGTACATGTAAAATTAAAGTGAGCTGCGAGTCGCCATGACTCTCATCGACCCTTTGGTATAAATGCGCCCACTCATCATCATTCACTCCGTGGATATGGTGCCGTCATCTCCAGTTCTCGTCTCGTTTCCGAGAGGCCGCTGTCCTATAGACATGCGTACAATATGGCGGTTGGGTGAAGGTACGCTAGATGGCGTTGGCGGTGCAGCTGCTCTCCGATTGCGCGGACCGCCGTACGAGCAGTGCGAGTGCGCTTGCCGGATTGTGCTGCTTGGCGGACCATGGACGACGACCGGTCGTTCAAGTTTGAATAAAATTTCACACACACTATCGCTTTGATTACTGCTGGGCGAAACCACTGAAGATTTCACAGTGTAACCATGATTGCTTCAGTCACCATAACTCTCATCGACCCTTTAGTATAAACACGCCCGATCTCACGTTGGTGATGATGTACCGGGCAGAATTCACGGAAGATTCACGGTTTACCGATGAGCCTCCGCAGCTTCGCCCACTCATCATCATTCACTCCGTGGATATGCTGTGTTTTTTTCAGTCATACGTGGCATCCAGCTACCCGTTAACTGTTTAATTTGGAACCTGTAGTAACGTCTGCGATTGCTGGCAACTCCTTTGCTCAGTGATTGCGTGCGTCACCCTCTGCTTTATCTGGTGCCCTTGTTTTTAACCACTATATTACGTTGTGTTGTTGCCAACTTTTCAGTTGGGCGCGCTTGTAATCTCGCCGATAGTGTCGGTGGCTATCGCAAAGCTTTCTTTGCATTGAAGGCCCGGTGTTCGCGTGACACTATCAGTTCTAACAAAGCCTCGTTTATCTTATGAACAGTGCCCTCATTCTCTCAATTGAGAGGGGCACCTTATAGAATTGCCTTCGCTATCTGGCTTGTGCGTGAATGTGCTTCCTTGTGCTTGTGCCTAGACTTCAGAATTAAACAACACTTGCCTCTCATGAGCACCAAACATTTTTTTTAACATATTAAAAAATGTGCTGCTGATGTGTAGGTGAGGTGCATATGAACATGTAAACGACAAATTATTGCATTGCATGCATCTGGGCATCTACAGTCTCATGTAAAAGCAGTCACATTGCTTCCTGTCTCCTATAAATAATGACAGATCAATGAACAGAGAATGTTGCTGGAGCCAACATCGTCAAGCTTACATCTTTGCCTGAACTTCTTGTGTGTCTTGCTCCCTCGTTTGTAATGCTGTCATTGCTTATGTGGCATGTGGGTCAAGCTCATTTTGGCAGATTTAGTGATTGCAAGCACGTTCTTGGTTATACTTCTGTTGTGGCAAAGCTGCTAAGCCCTAGTTGGTCAGGATTTCTTGTGGAATCCTTGTACTTAAACAACAATAAAGAAACAGTGGTGCCGTCGAGTGATGTCGACTTTCAGCTGTCATTTTAGCTCTGCCAGGCGGCCGATGGCACTCGCAGTGAGCCTCTTCAATTCTGGCGGCAAGTCACCAGGGGTTCTTGCACACTATGGGGAGGCTACACATAAAATAGACACGTTAAGCAGTACCTGAAGGGACTAGGAAAATATGTTCCATTTAACAGGAGTTGCATTTTCTGAGAGATGAACAGGGGTGCAGAATTCAAGTACAAAACCAATTACATTACTGGCAGTGGCAGTTGTTTCATTGAGGAAGCAATTCCGTTTAATTAAGCAATTTCTGTTTACCGAGAGTCTACTCTATATGTCTGTATTGCTGATTGCAAGGGGGGGGGGGGAGTCCACAGCACCCCACCTCCTTTAAACTTGGTGGAGGGGCTCAGTCCTCCCCCTCCCCTTCCCATGAGCCCTGGCAGCAGGCCTTGTACAAAAGTTCACCTTCAAGTTGTCTTGGGAGATGGCATTGGGAGGGTTAATGGCAGCATCCATGTTGACTACTGTGAAGGACTTTCGGATTGCTTTACAAAGCTTGCAATGTGTTAACCTTGTCTTGCAGGGCATCTTTGTCGTGCTTGTCCAAGCCAACAGCCCAGCCGCCATGGCAGGACTTCGCTTTGGCGATCAGCTGCTGACCATCAATGAGGAGGTGCTCGCTGGCTACTCGGTCGACAAGGTGCACACGCTCATTGTCAAGGCCAACCCGGATCGCATCGTCATGGCTGTCCGGGACAGGTGAGCGTTTCAAAATAACCTCACTACTTGTTGATCGACCTACGCCAAGCACATCACGCATTTGCTTCTGATTTATCTCAAAATGTTTCATAGAATATGGACCGGAACGTAATAGAGAGCCTAATTTATAGCTCTATAACAGGCAAAAACGATCGAGTTTAGCATGTTCATTAGGTCGAAAAAAGAAATCTTGGAACACCTATAAGTCTCGGGGCTGGACTAGCCCTGCAAGTTTGCTGAAGCTGTTTTATCACTTGTAACCATTTAGCCTCTCTTTCAAGTTCAAAGCCATTGCCTTTAAATGGACGCTAGAGGCAAATAGCGATTGGCGTTACATTGGTAGAGTAGTGCTTGAGAACGAATAGGACATCCAGATTATCGAAAGTGTTTTAGTAGCAGAAAAAAATATGGTAATTGTAGTACACTACTTGGCAACTCCAGCAGGACATTCCAGCGCTAGCACGAGCATGAAAAGTTTTAGGATACTTTGAAACGCCTAATGTTACGCACACAGTCGGTAGTTTCCTTACAGCACGGTTGAGACGTGCACCGAGAACTGAAGCTAAGCTACCGTATTTACACGAATGTAAGTCGACTCCGATGTAGGTCGACCCCCCCAAAAAGCTCTAGTTTTGGTTTTGATTCTAAGTCGACCCCCCCAACATTGGATTGTCAAATTTGAAAAAATGGGTCGACCTATATTCGTGTAAATACGGTAACAATTGAGAAGGCGATGCGCTTGAGGCCAGATTACGCTATCGTGCTCTACTCTTGAAGTCGAAGCTCAAGCGTCCTCAAAATTTTTCTGTCTGATTTGTGCAGGTTATATGTACTCAAGAAAGTGCAGTATTTCACATTTAGTGTCCCATATCACTTTGATGTGCCCCCCTTGATGCTTGAGCCAAGGGGATCATCCCAATTTCTTTCCGTTGACTGCTTCCTTGCACTCAATTTCTGCAGGCCGTTTGAGCGCACCGTAACAATGCACAAGTCGAGCACTGGCCACGTTGGATTTGCGTTCCGGGACGGCCGCATCATCTCCCTCGTCAAGGACTCTTCGGCAACACGGAACGGCCTTCTAGTCGACCACCAACTGCTGGAGGTGGGGCCATATGTTGTCGGTAGAATATCATATGCTTATAAAGCACAGGGACAGTAAAAAAAAACAGTATCAGCACTTATGTGGCAACATTTCTTAGAATTTTCCATGCTACCTTTTCTGATGGTGCAGGTATTGAAAGTGCTTTTGCCAGGCAGTCTTCTCAGAATAATTACGTTGCATGCTAAATTTTACATTGCTAAAATGCTAAAATGAAGAAGTGTTACATTGCATCTTCATTTTAGATGTGATGAGAGGGGTGTAGAATTCACGTACGCAACGAATCAAATTAGAGGCAGTTGTTCCATCTCAGAAGCATCTCATTTAACTGGTTTCCAATTACTGAGAGTCCACTATATATCGAAGACATTTATTGCCACATTCAGTGTATCGAACCCTGCAAGTAAACTTCTCGTAACAGTACGTCATCGGAAATGCACATGGCGACAAGCTGGCAATGCTTTTGTAGATGTTGTGAAACAATGCTTTAAACCTGATGGGAAGTGTATGACATGGAGGAACAAAGAGCAAGATGTGTCTTCCAAAGTATGGATGTGCATTATGATGATGGAATTTTTTTTAGCGAGCTCCACTGCAGCAAAGCTGCATAATGCACGACAGTCTAACCATGGGTATAATGAAAATGGATATAATTAATTATCAGTTATAACTAGGCTTGTGCGAATATTCGAACGAATATTACAGTATTCGAGTCGCTTCGATTCGAATTTAAATTATTGAAAATTTCGAAGTATTTGAACTGAACGAATAGGTGTATAATAGACCGCATGTAACCCCTGTAACAGTAGTTTCACTGCAGTGGAGGGGTGCTATGCCGTGAAAGCACCTATCCAGGTATACATTAGTTCGCATGTAACCCCCTGTAAAGCTTTATTGCCAGGTGGTTTCACTGCAGTGAAGTGGTGCTAAGCCGTGAAAACACATATCCAGGGGAAATCCGCACTGCCGCGAAGCCCCAATTTAAGGTTAAATGAAGATATTACCCTCACATCGATTGATTTTTTTAAGTTTAAAAGCTTGTTATACCGGCTTATATGCCCTAAATATGGTAAATTTTAAAACGTAACATACTTTACAGGTTGTCACTTACATTCTACGGAAAGTCAAATCCTGCTACTATTCAAAGTTGTTTCCACTTCCTTTGAACTAAAAAAATGGCATTTGCACAGGCCTTGTTTCACTTTTTAAAAAATATGGTGCAGGTTAGTTAGGTCATGACAAATATTCCCATTTTGTCTTAATAATATGTGATATATACTATTCGAATTCGATTTGAAATTATTCGACCAAAATCACTATTCGCTTCGAACCTAAAATTCACTATTCGCACAAGCCTAGTTATAACGAAGTAAATAGAGAATAACGTTGCCTTTAGCACAATGTCGGAGAATACATGTCTATAACGAATTTTCGGATATTGTGAAGTTATTTTCTTAGATGCGACTTTGTTATAACAAGGCTTGACTTTACAGCATATTAGTTAAATAGAATCTCATTAAACAAAAACTGCATATCTAGAATTGCTGCTTAAATTAACTTTTTTTTTTTCCTTTTTTTTTTGCGTGAGAGGAGCACTGTGATGTTTCTGGAACTGTATTTTAAGAATGCACATAGAAGTAATGTTCGCCATTAGTGTCTCTTTAAAACATGTCTTGTAGGACGATGAAATGACAGCAAGCTGTAGCCCCAGGCAGTCTAATTAATCTGGCAAATTGATCTGGAGTTCCTCACTGCAACATGCCTCATAATTGTAGCTGTTTTTGGCATGGAAAGTCATGTTATTTAATCAACCTTTGAATTGCATCTCTAAGGTGTAAGCATGTTTCAATCTCAGGACCATGTTTCTGTTCCTTTGAGCCACTTTATGCATGCAAGAAAACTTATAAAGGAAAAGGTACTGCGATGGTTGAGCCGTCGCTATACAGTCAAACCCGGATACAGTAGAACCTCGTTGATACGTTCCCACTTAATACGATTTCCCGGATGATACACTCGCACTTGCGAAAATTAAATTAACTCGATTTGGATCGTACGTTTATTTTCAGCTTTTTTTTTTCTTTTTTTTTTTCGGTTACGTATCGAGGTTTTACTGTATACAGTCTATCCCGGATATATCGAACTCGAAGGGGATCGCGAAATAGTTCGATATATCGATAATTCAAAATACAAAATATGCGTATTTAAGGCTTAAATTAAAGCATTGCAGGCCTCGAAACAGTTTTCGGAAATCGTAACAAGCGCTAACATTACAGTTCGCTAACAGTATGCTAAAGAACAAGGTGACAACTTCTTTTGCAAGTTACCGCACTTTATTTCGCACGAAAATAGTCCGTAAACATGCCTTGCTTCTCGCACGCTGTCAAGTTCATCGAGTCATCCTCAGTATCATTGCAAATAAGCAAGTTCAGCACCGTCGGCCACAACAGTGGTGATTGCACTGTAGCGCGGTAAATGGTTATTGGAGGCAGCGGCAGCGTTGACATCTTCATAACCGCAGGGGTCCACTTCCGCGGGCACCGGCAACGTCAGCCGTTATCTCGGCATCGATGCTCTCAGAAATAGCTACGTCATCATCCGCACTGATGAAGTCGATAGCTGCACTCCCGTCCGAGATAGCGCCCGGAAATGCTAATAAGTCGCAAAATTCACTGAGGCACCGAACGCCGTTGTCAGCGGCAACCAAAGTCGTCACCTGGCACCAAATTCGATTAGGAAATAGTTCACGACAGGTGCTTTACTAGACGTCGTTCCAAGCACCAGTCATCATTTGTATCGCCACAAGCGGGTAAATGCTTAGTTCGGCTCCCGAATAAGAATTTATCAGTACAGGAACGAAGCAAGAAGTACACAAGCCGCAAGAGACACCGCACACCGCTGCCAAAGAACAACAAACGATCCAAGCCCCCCACCGTCGACATGTTGGTGATAGCGATGGCACTTGTGGCTTTGTAACTTGGCGCAAAAAGCAAGAAAAGCGTAGCCTCCGAGATGTGCGTTTTAAAACCAAAAACGACAAAAGTACGTCACGAGATTGCACATCTCGAAGGCCATGCTTTTCGTGTCCGCATGCCGTCGTGCGTGAACGGAAGGGAATGCAAACATTGCGATGAGGCTGCCGAGTCGCTTCGCATTCTTATTTTGACGCCCTCGGCAAACGGCCTCTGAAAACACCATGTCCGTGCGTTAAAACCTGCAGATCGCGCATCAAACATACCGCTGCATTCACATGCGCGGCGCAACGAGCCAGATAAACGCTATGGAATAATACCGCTTTTTCATCACCAGCGCGCGAAAAGGGATCGAAACGCGGCCTAAAAATGATCAATATTGGTTAGGAAAACTGCACTTTCTGGGCTTCGGTGCAGCGCAGCGTTCGATATAGCGGATGTCTCGCCGTGCAGGAGTTCGATATACGCGTGCACCAGCCCTATACTTTTGCATGGGAAGTTCAAGGGGATTTCTCAACTGTTCGATATAGCCAATAATTCGATATATCCGAGTTCGATATATGCGGGATCGACTGTATTGAATCTGAAGGGGTTCACGAAAAAGCCCTCTACATATAATTCGATGAATAAAAAAAGTCACAGTTTCACCACAAGGGCGAAGCAATGAATGCGATAGCAACCAATTGTAATGTTATACGAAGTGAGGCTGGCAGCGAATTCTTTTGGATCCGATCTCACGCAACTCTAGAAAACGCTGGTTTAAGAGAATACGGCCGCTCCAGGACACTCTTCACACCACATTCTCTTCGCGTTGAGAGCGCAGCACGTAGAAGGGTATACCAGCCACCTGCTGTCGGCTGCCGAGATAGGGAGATAATGCGCGCGTCAGCGACGACCGCGCTCGTAAAATCGAAGGTCCCTCGAGGGAACCCCCCCTCGCGTCTTTTCACGCTCGCGAACGAGGGCGGGGCCGGTCGGCCGAACAGTTGGCGGGATCTTATCGCATGCGCCTCGGAGCGACGGAGATGGGCCGGCTCGATTGATCTCCGCTTCAGCCGCATTCATCGCTCCCACTCGCCCGCTATTACCCGCGGGTAGAACGTACGATGTGCAGGGGGCTCTTATCAATTTGGACTTCATACGCGACATGACGGCGGCGGCGACAGCAACGGCGACAGCAAAAGCCTGTTGAGACTGTCCATATAATTGCTATCGCAATAATATGGACATGCTGCAATATTTTATATATCGCAGATGTGTCCAAGGGAACTTTACATTTGTTCGATATTCACAGTAACTTGTTATCTGTGGGTTTGATATATGGTGTGTGTATGTGACAGCGGTTCGTGGCTCTTTGCAGGTGAACGGACAAAACGTGGTGGGGATCAAGGACCCTGAAATAACGAAGATTATTGAGGCTGCAGGAGACGTCATCACAGTCACAGTGATCCCATCGTTTGTCTACGACCACATGATCAAACAGTAAGTGGAAGGAATGTTATGCTCTATTCTTCTCTTGCCCCGCTGACATTTGAGCTTGCTCTGAAAACCAGGGAGAAAGAAAATGTTCACGCTGAATAGTTCATTTAATGATATCAGCTCCCCCCAGAATACTTTCGAATGTTCTATTCAGATCGCATGCACGACGCTGATGGTTGAGTTCACTCTGGAACTTTTGCAAGCACCGGCGATTATGCTGGAATGTAAGCCAGTGCGCTTTGCCAAAGGATGAGATTTTCAACAACTGTGTTCACCAGTGTCATTGTACGGTTAGTCTTCTGTTTTGCAGCACACCAGTTTGCCCAATGAAGAGTTAAGTCTTTTCTGAATGAGCTGCTGCGGTCCTCACAGTCACACCCATTTGATAGTCTTAAACACCGAACACAGTCAGACATTCTACGCTATGTCCCTCTGTCAAATTCATTGGTGTAGCAACATTATGGCGCCAAGGCCACCGGCTTCATTCTGTTTGGGCTTCCAACTTGTTCTCCGTAATAGCAGCAAAACATAAATCTTCACGCCATCTTTCGCTTAGACCTGTCTCTCTTTGGGAACCAAGTGTGAATGATATTAAAGCTTAGAATAACAGAGCTGAGCTAGTTGGTAGGTATTCATGTTAAAAACGCTGGGCGTGTAAACACTGGGCTTGTGCGAATATTCGAATGCTTCGAATATTCGAACGAATATTGCAGTATTCGAAACGAACGAATAGATGCATATTAGTCCGCATGTAACCCCTGTAAAGGTGGTTTCACTGCAGTGTAGGGGGTGCTAAGCCGTGAAAGCATTTATCCAGAAGTATATTAGTCCGCATCTAGGCTCCTGTAAAGGTGGTTTCACTACAGTGAAGTGGTGCTAAGCCGTGAAAGCACATATCCAGGGGAAATCTGCACTTCCGCGAAGCCCCACTTCACGGTTAAATGATTAATTTTTTTAATGAATCGACCCGCATCGATTCATTTTTTAAGCTTAAAAGCTTGTTATACCGGCTTATATGCTCTAACTATAGTAAATTTTAAAACATAACATATTCTGCAAGTTATCACTCGCATTCTACCGAAAGTCAAATTCTGCTAATTTCAAAGTTGTTTTCACTTTCTTTGAAGCAAAAAAATGGCATTTGCACAGGCCTTGTTTAAATTTTTAGAAAAAGTTGTGCTGGTTAGTTAGGTCATGATAAATATGCCCATTTTTCTTTATAATATGTGACATATACTATTCGAATTCAATTCGAAATTATTCGACCAAAATTACTATTCGCATCGAATTCACTTTGAACCTAAAATTCACTATTCGCACAAGCCTATCTCTTTTTAATGTGAATGCTATGTTGTCGTCATTACTGAGGTCGGTCGTTTGTTCAGATGTTGTCAGGCCTAACGAAAGAAGCCACCATGGTTTGTCTTTCGTGTACCAGATGGTACCACCGTTTGTGGCATTTACCATCAGTTCACCGACACAGAGCTCCATATTAAATGTGTAATTAGGGGCCTGTGAATAGCGTGATTGTGGTCCTTTTGCCTGCGCCTAAGTAAACCACCGAAAACGCTATACTAAATCTGTCTAGTCAGAATCGGAAATTTATTGATACAAAGACAGGAAAACTACATGTGTTAAGTATACATAAGAAGGTCCCAATGTCGAAGACAGTATTGGGACCTGTTAAAGGCAGATTATGGTAATACACAGTGTTTGTAGCAACAGTAGCACTCTTCGTAAGTATGAATTAGACTAAACACATTTGCAGCTGAACATTAAAGAAATATACGAAATGAAAACAAAATATACACAATGAAACAAAATGAAGCTCTGAATAATGCTAAGCACGTTTGCAATAGAACTGAAAAAAAAAATGAAGCTGTAATACACAAAATATGCAAATTGAAACGAAATGAAGCTATAAAAAGTAGGCTTGTGCGAATAGTGAGTTTTGGGTTCAAGCGAATTCGAAGCGAATAGTGATTTTGGTCGAATAATTTCGAATCGAATTCGAATAGTATATATGACATATTATAAAGAAAAATGGGCCTATTTGTCATGGCCCAACTAACCTGCAGAATATTTTTAAAAATTGAAACAAGGCCTGTGCAAATGCCTTTTTTTTTTTTTGTTGTTCAAAGGAAGTGGCAACAACTTTGAATAGTAGCAGGATTTGACTTTCGGTAGAATGCAAGTGATAACCTGTAAAATATGTTTACGTTTTTAAATTTAGTATATTCAGAGCATATAAGCCGGTATGACAAGCTTTTAAACTTAAAAAATGATGAATCGATGTGAGGGTATTATGTTCATTTAACCTTGAAGTGGGGCTTCGCGGCAATGCCAATATCCCCCCGGATAGGTGTTTTCACGGCTTAACACTACTCCACTGCAGTGAAACCACCTTTACAGGGTGTTACATGCGGACTATACATTTGGATAGGTGCTTTCACCGCTTAGCACTTCTCCACTGCAGTGAAACCACCTTTACAGGGGGGTTACATGCGGACTAATATACATCTATTCGTTCATTTCGAATACTTCGAAATTTTCAATAATTTAAATTCGAATCGAAGCGAATTCGAATATAATATTCGTTCGAATATTGGAAGCGTTTGAATATTCGCACAAGCCTAATAAAAAGGAACAGTATTACAGTGAAACCTCGTTAGTACGTACCCGCTTTAAACGTACTAACGGTTAAAACGTAGTTGCGACAAATCCCCGGCCGAGACTCATAGAGACTAATGCATTCGCTGACCGCTTAAGCCGTAGTGGTTCGTCTGATGCCTACCGGTTAGTGCGTACCAACTGCGTGCAGCAATAACATTTTGCGCCATAAAAATTTACAGCGCCGTTGAACTTGCAGACGCCACAGTGTCCTGCAAACGGTTTTCCGTCATTTTGATAAGTGCGGAGATCGGCCGATTCCAACTTCCGATTGCGGCGGTGCCTTTGCGGGTAATCATACGGGAAAAAACGAAGGCGAGGTGGCGACCACCGACAAACGCGCCGCTATGACTTATCGCCGACGAAAAGCCTTATCACAGTAAGCATCACGCGTGTGGCGTAGCGCCACTTTAAGCCTACTGCACGCTTTTAATAGGCGACTACCAGAACGCGCTGGGCCGCCGATCGCTGCCGCCTCGTTGTGCGGGACCGTGTTCAAGCGCACACCGCTTTGCAGAAACGCAAGCAGCTCGCTGTTGCGGAGTTTAGCGTTGCGGGCCGCGGGCACCGAGAAACCTTGCTGTATTGACGCTAACGCGCGCAGGGTACAGCAAGCGTAGCGCTGTTGTAGCTATACTGCTAGACATACTGCACGCTTTCATTAGGCGACAGACAAAAGCGCCTCCGTCCGCTGCCAGGACTGCTAGAGCATCGCGGAGTGCGCATCGCTTGCAGAAAGCTCGTCATCGCCGCGTTAACCCAACAAGCTACTCGCCGCATTTGTGCACGGGCTGAAGCGGAGCGGGCATATTGCGAAGCGCTGCACACAACTAGCCAGTAGACGATTTGGCTCTCTACGGCCGTACCGCGGTTAAAAAAAACTGTTTCAGTTTTCGCTTACAAGCAGACCACGGAACACATGTATCGCGGACAGCTATGTCCGTTCCACTGCGTATCCCGGACCCCGCAGTAGTTTCGAAATGCTCCTTGGCGTCGCCACCGCGTGCTATATCGGACTTGTGTGCGAGAGTGACAGAATCTTTTCTGCACTTGGGCAAAAAGAAAGAAATGGCTTTGTGGTGGGCATTTTAAGCAGTATTTGCTGTGACACTGTATTTATTCCTTTGATGGCGGCGATGGCGCACGTCAGGAGATGCAAATTTGTAGCTGTTGGTTAATGCGTAGTACGTTTAGTGCGTAGTTATGCCGCCGTTCCCGGCAGGTACGTATTAACGAGGTTTCACTGTAGTAATAATGTGCGATTTTGCTCTGCTTTCTGTGATTTTCAGCACGTCTGGAGGCATGCTGAAGAAGCTTATGGACCACTCCATTCCGGACATATAAGCGGACTTATTCATCAGCGGGGCCCATCCACCGCAGTCCACTTTTGCGTCCAGACCAGTCATGCCAGGGTCGGGCGGCATCCGACTGTGTTCGGATTTAGCCGCAAAACTGGCAGCACTTCGGCAGTTTTTTTGACGAGATGTCTGTCGTTCCCCTCCTACGCCATGTATACCACGTTGTACGCTGTTTTTACACCTTTATTTTGCTAAGTATGTTTTATGGCTTGCCAGAAAGTGCATGTTTCAAGTCTGTCAGCCACGAGCAAAAATTCTGAAGGGCCACAAACTTTGCTTGCCAAAGAGCCTATGAAGAAAGCAAATGAATGGGGGCGCTACACCGTCTATCTTTGAACTTGACGGTTAGCCGTGTATGATGACCAACCCGTTTTATTTTTTCTCTGGTGTGTAAATTCTTAGGTTCCGAAGCGATCCAGTAAATTGGAAAGACAGGAAAATGATTTCTTCAGGGAGCTGGGGTGAGCACTGCTCAGCTATATTTTCCTTGTTTAGTCCATGAACAAGTCATGGTTATTGGATGTGATTATGTTTACATATTTTTTTTAACAAGCAAACTTGAATCATGTAGTGTGGCTGCAATGAATCAGCGATTCACAGGTCAAGTGATTCATTGTCTCCAAATAAACTGGTACATCTTGTGTAAAAAATCTTGCATGCGTAAAGGTACCCATGGAGTTATACGTAGTACTATAATTTTCTCTGCTCTCTGCAGTTCACAGAGAGAGGTGCATTGTATTTATTACTTGTTTATCTGTTTGTTTTTATTTGCACATACCTTTGTATGGAGATAGGATTAAGCCCCAGGGCTATGAATGATTGCTGGCACTAACTGTGCTGCCTAATGTTGGACGGTTGGTCTGTTTCATTTTGATGTTGGACGATTGATCAGATATGTTCCTGGCGTTGATCGTGCTTGAAATTGGACATGACTTAACGATGTGAATGTGATGTAACTGCCCTGTCTCTTTTGTATAACCCTTTGACTGCAAGGTCTTTTTTATACTTTTTTTTTCAACCATTCCTCCATCCCTGCCATGCTTTTAATGTGTGTTGGTTCGGTGGACATTTCATGCTACGTAGAGGCTCATTCACAAGTGGTGCTTGACTGCGGTTGCACAACCAAACGCTCCGGACGCGTAAGCAGCGAACGTCTGGAACGTCTTGGAAGTGGCGTAGTTCATGTGTGCTCATTTCCATTTATTGTACCCTCAGGGCCGAAGCTTTACAGAGGGGAGTGGCATCAAACAGTAATACAATACAAGGTAAACATAAGGAAATATAATGAACAACAACAAAAAAAAGACATCAAGTATAACTAATTGGTTAATGTTAAAATGCTTGTACCGGCCTTGGCTTGTAAAGCGAGCAGATGTCCTGTTTCTGTACGTTTGATTGGTTTGCAAGCTTTGCAACTACAGTCATGCTGCCAGAACAAATAGAGCAGCGAGCAAAATGGCCTCAAACTTGTGTTTTTCAACGAAAAGCTACTTTATTTGCGACCAACATGGTTGTGCAACCGTTGCAAGTCACTTGTGCAAATGAGCCTTTAGTCATTGTTTTTCAGCAATTCACTTCGTCAACAATTTATAAATACTATTGCCTGTATGGACCTATGCCACGCTGGTTTACTGTGGTGTTGCTTCTAAGGCAAAGCACAGAGACATTTTGCTGCAGTTGTAAGCTTAACGTGCGAGTTTTATGTGATAGGTGGTGCAGTCAATGCAGCTGTCTTGGAAGAGTTCGGTGTGGTAGTTAGGCTTGTTCTCGCAAACCTTATCTTGGGAGTGCCGAGGGTTCATGATGAGATGTCGCACTGTTTATTGCATCCTTTTTTATTTCAACCTTCGCGGACTCGAGTCGTCCTGGGTGGTGCAAAGTCAGTGGTTGTGATAGTGTCACCCTTGACAATTTATGAACAGAGCCACACATGTTGTTCCCATGCGTGGCATTCAGTTGAGTGCAATGTATGCTTCTTTTTGAACTATAAAGATACTTAAACCACGTATAATTTGTGCCTGTCTTCTTGTCGCTACCTCTCCTGGCCTTGGAGCAAATTGTTATGTCGTGCTTCAGCTTTCACGAGGGGATCAAATGCTTCGCCCCCTAAAACATTAATGAAGTGATCGCAGAGCATGTGCTAGTTGTCAGTTAAAATGCTACTGATGTCTAAGAAGAAATTTGGAAAATTTTACTGAATTAAGAGACATAAAAGCTTAAGAGGCATAAAAGCTAATTCTAAATATATAGGCATGCAAAACTATCAGTGAGGCATTAGAGTAAGTATTGCAGGTTAGGTAATTCTTGTGTTATAATAATTTTGACTACGAAACAATAAATGAATGAGCAGTCTGCTGTGTGCATTATGTGACTTGTTCAACGTTATCTCTATTAGATGGTTGATTTGCTGCTGAACAAAGTCATCGCTTAAAAATGTAAGTAGCCTGACTCTAAAAGATCAGGTTTCTTGGAAAACTTCATGGTGACAGAAGAAAGTTTCCTCATCTGGGCATTGAGCCTAGAACCCAATCTAGACAGGTCAACTTGCATTATGGAGAGAAGTGGATGTGTGATCTCGGATGCGGTGTGATCTCGGATGTGCATCCGAGATCACAGAGAGGCAGCATATTTATAACAGTTAATGATGACAACGCTTCCGGTATGCTGATTTGTACTCAGTGTAGTGGGAAAAAAAGACTGAAAGGAACACAAAAATGACATGGACTGGCACCGTCTTCAAACTTTTGCGTTGTGTGTACTTGGAACAATTCAATGAAATGTACCAAGTAGCCCACAAGTGCCTTCTTTCGGAGCAGATTTCTTCCCGTGTGTCACTGGGGGGCCAAGTGCGATGCTTCCTAGAATAAAACTGCGGTGATTCTTCATTGCCGATCAATTCCTGGCACACAGGCCCAATGTTGTAGCACCAAGTAGGTACGGTTTACTCAATGAGCAAACAACAGGAAATTATATAAGAATAATGGATGACAATTCGAGATTGCAAACAAAGTATTTGCATAGTTTGTTCACATAACATGAAGTGCATTAGAAGGGAAGCTATAGAGGCTCATTTGGCTCCTTGAATGACCTTGCGTGTTTCACATAGTGAGAGACTGAACGAACTGTCATCTCAGACAAAGAGGATTTCGTTGAAGCTGATATTCATAATCAAAATTTTGTTGCATCGCTGTTGTGAGACAATATAACTTGCAAATACACTTGGCTATGTTCTTCACCGCAGACTTGTGCGATTTCCCACAGTGTACAAAGTGTTCCATGAACATGTGCACCAAGTCTCAAGCACGCTAAAATACCTGCTTCTCACCAAAGAATCCAGCAGACTAATTGTACAGTGTTAAATTATACCATACGAATGCCACAGCTAAAATACTAGTGGCAGGTAATTATGCATGATGAGAATAAAACTAATTGGCTTATGCATGTAGGCCCACTGAACTACTACAAGATGTGTGCTTGTTGCTGAATTTGTTCTATTCTATTTATGGATACTTGAGAGGCTTAGAGGCCTTCAAAAAGGCATTAGGGGAACTGCAGTCATACAACCGTAATGAATCGTTATTCAGGAAAGCATCAGTACAATGACAGGATGCTCAGGCAACGCCATGACACACCACATTAACGCAATAATAGACTGCAAATTTTAGTAGCAAATATTTTTTTAAGTGAATTCAAATAATAGCAGGGTGTAAGTTACGAGCAGTAAGATAGACTGTTTTAAAATTTTGCCATACCTAGCCCATATCACAGGCTTTTCAACTTAAACATTTAATCGAGGTACAGGTAATACGGTGAACTCTCACTTGAGTGACCTTCAAAGGGACCCAAGGAAATAATTCACTTAACTAAAAGTTCACTAAACTGAATATTCACTAGAATACAGAACAGCATTGGGCACAGCAGAAATCAAGTCAAACGTCTGAAATGCAATTTATTTTGAAAAGAATTCTGCAATTTTCATTTGGACTGGCACCCTTAAAGCGCAAGAAGAGATACGTAAAACTGTCCGGAGAGTCTACATTTCTGTGCACTGCCTCTGGCGCAGCTTGTTGCTGTGACACGAAGTCTCGTAACTTTCTAATATATCCTACAGCTTCAGCTAGAGATACAGCATTTGAACCTGCCTCGGCCATTACAAGTTCCTAGTCGCACTTTTCTTCTTTCGGTTTCGGATGAACACTGGAAACAATTTCCAAATCTGGTAGCGCAGGTACTGAAGCGCACATGGCTAGTTCGCCTCCTGCACGGCTGCTTTGCCTCAGCAGCGCTGTATGCACAAGCTATGTTGCACCGCTGCCGATGGATGGGCGATTTGGGGGTGGCATGCATCAGCTACGCCAGTGCTGCAGAGCGCAAAACTTCATTGAATTGATATAAAAAATGAGCTCGGGTCTGCAGATCAAGTTCGTTCAACTGAAATATTCACTATTCAGAAGTTAGTTTAAATGAAAGATTTTTGCGTAGAATGCATAGGAAAACCACCATGGATTTTCTAAAAGTTTGTTATTCTGAAATATTCGTTAAACTGACGTTCGTACTAGTGAGCGTTCACTGTAAGCGTATAACCTTGAAGTCTGGCTTCACGGCAATACAGTCAATGCGGATTTTTTTCTGTACAACCTTGCAATCTGGCTTCACGGCATAGCGGTTCCTTGCTACAGCAAAACCACTTTTGAAAGCAAGTTACGTACAGTAAAACACATCTACTCAAGATAACGAGAACTCTGGCTTGTTGGTTTTGAGATACACATTCAAGACGAATGTCTATTCATTCATTTTGAATACTTTGAGTTATCAGAAAATTTGCACTTCATGCCAAAGCGAAGTTGAATACTATAACATTTGTTCAAATCATTCAGTGTTCGAATATTTGCACATGCCTAGATGATAGCATGCACAATATGAGGAGCAATAGCAGAAGAAAAAAAATATACATGCAGCCATAGGTCGGCAAAACTTGTGGAGCTCACTCAGACTCACTCGCGAAATATACTTTGCGCTTAGGGCTCACTCGGGCTCGGACTCCCCAAAATTTTCCTGAGCCGGATTCACTCGGACTCACACATGAAAATTTTCTTCAACCGAACTCACTCAGACTCAAACTCACCAAAACATTACTCACCCAGACTCACAGCTCGATCTGAGTCCGAGTGAGTCCGTGTGAGTCGACTCATGAGTCCGTTGGCCTAGAATTACCTTTTTCAACCATGGTGTCAATGCTCTTTAATACCAATATCTCACGTAATCTGTGCTCTTCTTGGCGCCTTTTGATATAGTACCCTCGAAGATAAATTGCGAGTGCTCGCAAACCAGTAAGGTGATTTTTCTTGAAAAAGAAGACAACATAAGATATATTTATCAAGAACTTCCCCGGAAGAGTTGGCGGGGGGAGGTCTACGTAATTTGTGCCTCTGATCAATAAATATTGAAATAGTGTATGAACGACACTGCTTTGGAATACGTGCGAGTAGACGCGAGTATAAACGTGAATTCAGGTAAGGCTGATAGTTATGTTGAACATGAGTACATAGGACGACAGGTCGGCAAAACAAAGTGGAACTCACTCAGACTTAGTCAAGAAATATATCTCGTGCTTTGGACGCACTCAGACTCAGACTCACCAAAATTTTCCTGAGCCGGACTCGCTCGGACTCAAACTCACCAAAATATTGCTCTCCGGGACTCACTCAGAATCAGACTCACGGCTTGATCCGAGTCTGAGTGAGTCGACTCATGAGAGTTCGGTGACCTATGCATGCAGCAGACTCTGCACAGTTGCACAGTAAACTGACAAACCATACCAGAGTCAGATATTCCAAAAGGACTTCTTTTTGGGCAAGTTGGTGCTTACATTGCTAAGGCACACTTGACTGAGGTGCAAAATACATTTCGTGAAAAAGGGAGGAGCAGAAGAGAAGAAAGTGAAACGCCGAAAGTGATTGGCACTTCACTTTCTTCTCTTCTGCTCCTCCCTTTTTCACGATATGTATTTTGTGCCTCAGCCATATGTACCTAACCAACATACCAGAGTCGTATCCTCGGCACAACAAAGGTGCATGTCACTCAAAGCGCACAGCTCTTTTAAGAATACTACTTTATGCATTAGATGTACCCACCCTTGCACTATCACTGATATGTTTTCTTGGTCATTCTTCAGATATCTTCAGAAGTTCAGATAACTCAATGACTATATATATCTCAAAAGCGCACTCTGGCTGCCACTGCCCAGTCTGCATTCTATGACCGGGTGCTTGATGGTAGAAAATTACAACCACAACTCTTGGTCGACCTATTTATGAAATATCACCATTTCCACATAGGCCCTACCGATTTCATGAGTGTTGGCATCTTGTACTTAGAATTTCAGCCGCATTCTTTTATGCAAAAGTATTTCTTGGCTACGTTGGAGATTGCGTGCAACCAGTTGGCATCACAGTGGCAACAGATTAACGCACGCTCTGCTTTGCAGCAGCAACCAGCTACAGCCTGGATGTAAGAGAAGGGAATCCCCGCAGTGTGGGGGGGAAATCCCGACATAGAAGGAAAGCACGTAGCAATAGCCTGAACACTTCGTAAGAGACATCTTCATGTTTTTATTTTGTAAGAAAATGCTTAGGGATGTTTCTACGTGTATGGTGCTCGTACATTGCACATATTTTGAGACAAATATCATTCATCTACAATGGAAGATATGGATGAAAAGAATAAGCATTCATGTACAATGGATGTCAAGGTAATGCAAAAGCTATATTCGTAGATTAAATTGAAATTGTAGAGTCAATGTGTCGTTCTCCCATTTCTGCAGTCATGAAGTCCGATTAGAGAAGGCGCAAAGGGATGCAAAAGAAAATTGGGGGGACCCTAAGCTTCGCCTTTAAGAGTTGGACGCGACAGCGATATCCCGTCCCTAGTGCCTACTTCAATCACTTAGTGCATACTATGTAATGGGTAGTATGCTTTAAACCAGGAGCAATTATGCGCGGCAAATGTGGGAAATGTTTTCGAACTTGCAATGCACCCACTACGTGGTGTTATGGGAATACGCGCTGCAAGGTGTGTGCCGTCTGTAATGGGTGGGTGGCTTTAAACTATGAAATCGTTATGATAGTCACATATTCTGACACCCGATGGCAATGTACGCTTGTACCACGCAATATTCCTGGGATATTACATGTTATATTAATTGCGACGCCTATATAAAGGGACGCTTGCGTTTGCGAAGCATGGAAGTTATTTTCACTGCATTTCCAAGCAGAGGAAGTTATTTTCACAGCATTTCCAACCAGAGGCATGGCTGTGTGGTAGAACACCTGCTTGCCACGCAGACGACCCGGGTTCGATCCTCACTCGGACCCGAAAAATTTTATTTATTTTATTTGCATCTTTCTCGATTTTTCGGTCACGGCAAGATGATTTTTCGCTCACAACCAACGACGCCGACGCTGGAATTTCTGCGAAACGAGCTCTTTAACGCTATCGCGTTAAAGCTTACTTATAATTCACTTACAGGGAGAGTGCATTATCCATCTTTTGACAGGATCGAGTGACAATCTTCCTTATTGGTGGCTCATAAAGTACTCGGCGATCTGCATGCATTACATTTAAGGTCATACAATGATAATGTTGTATGACCTGCTTGATCATCCATTCAAAAACTGCGTTAGTTGCATGTGGTACCAGAGATGCCACAACAGGTTTCAACAGCGACAAGTCTCACAAGGACATTTTGGGTCCAGCAGCATGCGGCACGAAATGTCCTCATGTGTCATGCATATTGTTCACGAATACTGAAGCCATCTGCTGCACTCATAAAAAAATTTCATAGCATTACTAGCAGAGCTGCAATCAAGAAGTCCAAGGAATTCAACACACAACAAAGACTAGATAATATTGCAGACTACTACAATACTCTTTAATGAGCAAATTGAGTGCAGCTCCAAGAGTTTTCCAGGTTGCCAGACAACATATATCCCAGCAGCAAGCATTGTGTCTGTATCCACTCTGGTCATACTCTCTTAAAATTACATTGAAATCATTGAATGTTGCTTAAAAATTTTGAATTCAGAGAAGTGGAAGGTGCACGTAATGCACACACATCAGTAGTACGCCTTTTTATTGAGAAGTTTCAATGTGCAAGCAGACTCTGCCAAGATGCAAGGAGGGCAGGGCCACCTGGTGGCACCGAAGGAAAGCAAAATGCCACGCCACACGCCTGAATTCTCAGGCACGGATTGGTGAATCAACATATGACACGGCGCGCGAGGCATTCCTCCTCACCATCGAGTTTCATACGATGCTCCTCACCTTTTCATCTTTCGCTGGGCTTGTTCACTTTGTTACGAGGGACGAGGCACGCCAACGCTAAACACAAGAACGGCCACCTGAGGGCCGTTTCCATCAACACTACAAGTAGAAGCCACACAGGAAGCAGGAAAAAAGAATTTGAAAACATTTTTATTCGTACCATCCGACAACCTGCACATAACTCTCACCAGAGGGAGCCACACACCGAAGTTGCCACCGTGAGGCATTAAAAAAAATTGTAGTATAGCTAGAAAAGGTTGTCTAAGGGGTTCTCTTTGGCGCACAGGAAATCACCCACCCAGCACATCCTTTCACTGCTCGGCCAGGGGGTCTCGACTGCGGTTTTTCACACATGGCGCGTCACACACAACTGCGGGTCATACACTCGGCTATATTTCTAAAACGCATTCACCTGGCTCCCGAAACTTCACTGCTAGACTAAGGACTGTTGTAAAAATGAGACTGGACACAACCGCATGCTGTGCCGAAAGGGTTCGGGGGTTTGATAGCAAAGCACTGTAACAGTTGCCCGCACACAAACCATCCGTGCGTACTTACTCTGGCACATCGCAGCGCATTGTATCCAATATACATTAAGAGTTTGATCTTAGCAAACAGTCTTTTGCAGTTTGTCAAGTGCAAAGAAAGAAAAAAAACACTCTCAATAAGCACACACCTCCAAACTAACACACTCCTCAGCTTACAAAAAAACTGCGACAGACGAGCGTGCGCTTGCCTTCACCTAACTGTACAAGAGATAGGCAGGGCCCACTTATCACAAAGGAGGAAGGGACGAACGTTTTGCTCTAGGCCAGTAAAAGCAAGCGCGTAAGAAACCTGTATCACGAAATCACGAAATATGGGGTAGGGGATAAGGGCGGGGCGATGGACTTTCTACGTCTGCAGCCTTATTTTTTGCCTACGGTTTATTGCCTCGGCACAAATTCACACCGGCAAGATAATAGAAACGGAGGTCAACTCCGTCCCGTTTTCGGGCTTTGCGTCATAATACGGTCGACGCTGTTACGTGTACATCATTTCAGCCATCACGGACATCTTCCGCGGGATGTAGACGAGGTTGTCGAAATAACCCGCGAGCTCGTCGACGGTCGTGTCGTCCATCCTCGCCTGCTGCGAGCACGTCAGATCTGGCCCGGGTGGCGTCTTGATTGCAGAGCTGCAATGAAATCGCAACATGTGCTCACAAAGGTTTGCTAGAACCTCCATGGCACGTTTAAAACATCTGCCACAACCAACTCTAAGCCATCAAAATTATCGTTTCTTCAGATCTGCCATCCTTAAAGGGTCCCTGCAACGCTTAAAGAAAATCAGCGAGTGACCTCATTACTGGAATTTCTTGACTCGTGAATCGGTTGCAGCAAAAATTTTTCGAATGCGTCAAGTATGAGTGGAGCTAAAAAAATTTGTCGCACGCTCCAAGTGCTTTTTCTCTTTCGTTCTGATGAGTGCACTGGAATCTACACGGGGGAGGGATAAAAAAAGAGCAAGAAGCTATGTTAGCTTGCACTATCACCTTGAGCACGTCCCCCCCCCCATCCCCCCCCTTGTTGTTTTTCTTTGAGCATGTTAGCTCACTTTCCAGTGTGAACAGAAGCATCACACTGGAAAACTCTGGCCAAGCTATGTGAGTAGCTGGTGCGTGAAGGCATTGTCTATTTGCCAGCTTGATCGAGGGACAATAGCCGAATTTACACAGTGCATTTTCAAGTGAAATCAAGTGGCTAAACACCAATCGATGTCTGGCAAGGAGTCCTGCTCACAAGGTGTGTAAAAGAGAAAATGTGCAATGGCTTCTGTACCGGTGGTTCAGGAAACAACGGATATGCATCGGTGAGGAGTGCAGTAGCAGGCTCCTAGGTAAGCGACTGACTGAGGCACGAAGTGTTTGAAACAGCATGGGTGTAGTCCACATCATGCGGCCTCACATATGAAGATATCAGAAAAGAGAACAATAAGCACACTGCTTAGCTTGATCGTAGATCAAGACCGGAAGTAACGCGATAGCGTTAAAGAGCTCGTTTCGCAGCAATTCCGGCGTCGACGCCAGTGTCGGCGTCATTGATTGTGACGATAAATCATCTTGTCCGTGACCGAAAAATCGAAAGATGCAAATAAAATAAATAATAAAAATTTCCGGGTTCAAGTGAGGATTGAACCCAGGCCGTCTGCGTGGCAAGCAGGTGTTCTACCACACAGCCACACTTCTGCTTGGGATTACATTGAAAATAACTTCCTCTGCTTAGAAATGCAGTAAACATACCTTTCATTCTTTACAAACACATGCGTCCTGTATACAGGCGTCCTCACAATACAACACGTAATATCAGTAATATTGCGTGGTACAAGTGTACATTGCCATCGGGCGTCAAAAGATCACGACTATCATAACAAAATTGTGGTTCAAAGCCGTCCATTCATTACAAAAGGCACAAACGTTACTGCGCGTATTCCCTTAAGACCACGAAGTGTGTGCATAGCAAATTGAAAGCATTTCCCGCATGCCCCGTGCATGGTCGCTCGTGGTTTAAAGTGTGCTACATTACATAGTATGCACTAAGTGACTGAAGTACACACTAGGGACAGGATATCGCTATCACGTTCAACTCTTAACGGCGAAGCTTAAGGGTCCCCCCATTTTTTCTAATGGTTACATTTTCTGTGTTTCTGATTAAACAAACGTGCATATTATTGATTTATTGTACTTGAAACGGACACATGAATGCTACTGAAGATGTTTTTGTGATCATCAAATCAGCCAATGGCCGTGTCCTTCCCTTTGTTGATGTAGTCGGGCTCATCAATAGCGTAATTTGCCGACAGAAGATCGTGCAATTTCTAGCAGTCTTCCTAACAGGGCTGTAAGTCCTGTGCCGCCTGCACTGCTACCACACTTGGCTCATGTTCACAGGAGCCTTGACAAACGATCGGCAGCGTTTTCCGACTACATTCAAAAGGAGTACAGGGCACCTATAAATGCCAGCTGCAACCAAAATTTTCGGAACACATAGAAAGCCTAGCTCCAAATGTTGTAGATGTAGTGAAGCCCCCCTTGCAAAACTCGCTAAGATAGCTGTTCCTTGATACAAAAACTGTAACGGCCTGACACAGCCTGCCAGAAGTGACAACACAAGATCATGACTGAGAATGAATGGCTCTTTGGCACAATTTTCGAGATAAGGGGGATACCCCCCCAATAGGAGAACTGACAAAAATTTTACATCAATTTCCTGTTTCAACAAGTAGCTAACAACCATTTATCACGACTCCAAACCTAGTTTACTTGAGCGTATGATGGTGTATTATTTGGAGACGTTTTTAGAGTGCCCAGTCACAGAGAGCGCCGAGAGTGGTGGGACCCAGTGGGATTTGCATACAAATGCAGCTGGCCACTTGAGCACACAAAACAGTGAGGCACCTGCCACGCACATCGTGCACAACATCATGTACACATGACCACCACATTGACAACTGTGACATCAAGGAGCATAGCAGCTAACACAAAACTTGGAGGACACTTGTGCTTCGCGATCAAGAGTAGAACGCAATAGCGTAATCGGGCCCCGTGCGCAGCGCCTTCTCAATTGCTAGCCTAGCTTCGGTTCTCGGTGCATACCTCAACCGTGCCGTAATGAAACGAATGACTGTGCGTGTAACATTGGACGTTCCAAGCTATCCTAGAATGCCTATTGCAAGTACAGTTTTTGAGTGCCCACTACGACATAATTCTTCCTTTTGCGAATCAGCGAAGGGCCCACCACGCGCCCGTAAAGGCAACAGGCAGACCTACACAGCTCCTCCCTTTGTTGATACTTTTGCAGCTGATGATGATTAAATATGTCTGAGTGCTTTGTAATGGGTGATGCTTTTAAAACACCCACTCGTTGTGCAATTCGCATGTTTTGACACCTGGTGCGATTCTACGCTTCTGCCACGCAATCTTACATGTGTTGAGACTTCCTTCCAGTGCATGATATTCATCTAGTGTATTTTTTTATGAAGCATTTTTAAGCAGTACCGTGGCTGTGGTAGAACACCTGCTTGCCATGCAGATGGCCTATGTTCCAACTCTCACTCGAATGGAAGTCCATTTTTATTATTTATTTTATTTCCTTGCACTGCATGACATTCGTATAGTGTTTTTTTCGAAGCATAAGCAGTACTGTGGCTTTGTGGTAGAACACCTGCTTGCCATCACAGACATCCTGTGTTCAATTGTCAATCAAACTGAACATTTTTATTATTTATTTTACTGTCACTCAAACCGAACATTTTTATTATTTATTTTATTTGCATCTTTCTCGATTTTTTGGTCACGGACAAGATGATTTTTTCGTCACAACCAACGACGCCGACACTGGAATTTCTGCGAAATAAGCTCTTGAACGCCATCCCATTAAAACTTGTGATGTAGGTGGTTGTTGGTTATTTACATCCAAGCCCAGTTAATGTCAAATTAGCGAGGTGCTCCATTTCGCATGCAGTTGCGCGGAACACACCTTAATATTGGTTTCAAATATGTTCTACGGCTATATAAGCCGCTCACAAGCTATCTTGCCTCCAACATTCAGTACTCCCCTTAATTCTGGTGGAGGGACCTGGCTCCTCCAAGCTCACCTTAAAGGGGCCCTGCAACACTTTTTCAGCGTGGTCAGAAAACGCTGCCTATCAGGTAGTCGAGGCTCCTGAGAACACGCGAGCCAAACATTACAGCGCAGCATGCAGTCAGGAATTCACAATCAATTCTCAAAGTCAGCTAGAAATCGCTCCCCCTTCTCTAGTCAAATGATGCCATAAACCCAAATGACCATGCCATAAACACAAAGTCCATGGCCAATGGCTGATTTGAACATGAGCTGCATAGTTACCACGGCCACCACGAAATGCTGCGACATGCCTGTGTTCTCTCTCGCAATCACACTGAAAGTAAGCTGCACATTTGAAGAAAAAAAAAAAGAAAGAGCTTAACCCTTTGAGGGTCAATTTTTTTCAAAAAATGCATCGCAAAAATGCGTATTTTTTATATTGCTGAATTAAATGCTTCAGATGAATATATTACAGAAAACATTGGTCTAAAAATTTTTTTGGGGTGACCGTAAAGTGACAAAAAAAATCTTTTGTGTTGTTACATGCACATGGTGTTTTCGTGAGTAACAGCAAGATAAATTCTAAAACAAAAACGTATAAGACTGTTAAAAAATTATGCATTGCAATATATGTCTTGCAATAAATGTCTGTGTAGTTCATAGACATACAAAAATAGGAAGTGGCATCAAGTGGAAACACGGAGGGAGAAAAAGCCACTTTTTATCCAGTCAGCATCGTCTCTGCGAATGCTTTTGAGATGTCGCTCGCTCACTTAACATCTGAATGTTAACTCTAAGTAATGCCTTGTATGACGGGCTGACATTTACCTGAATCTGATTTTTGATTCGCCAGTCGGGCAGCGGATTCGGAGGAATCGCCGCTAGACTCACTTTTCGCAGCCTAAGAAACCGTCGCACACTTCCATAGCGCAAGCAAACTGCGCGGGTGAGCGCACTGAAGAAGATTGTGCAGTTGTGAGCGTGTCCGGGAAGCAAGAACAAGTACGAAACCTACAATAATCATTTCTCTTATCGCCAATGAAAGGGAAGCGGTTTTTGCGATTCCCTGAAACAGGAAATGCAACCACAGCGACATCGTTTGTGCCAGTCAGCGCCTGCACGGAAACAGGCGTAATCGCATACCGGGGAGCAATAAACGAGATAGTAACAAATCTGTCACCTTCTGAATGATTCTAAACCAGAAAGCCATCAGTTTTGCAGGCGCAATAAGCGGGAACCGGCCAATGAACGAAACCGAAACTAGCTGGCACACTGCTATAATAAAGCATAAAAAAGAAACAGAGTGGCATAGGCACTAGGAAAAAATTTCACGTATTCCCTGCATTGTGGCAGCACATGCCAAGCAAGCAAAATCATCGAAAAAGGCGCACATTTTAAACATACAGGCAATGACATACATGTACGTCTTTGACCGTCTTGTGGCTGTTCGGGATGATGTACACGCACGTCTCTGACCCTCAAAGAGTTAAGGTCATGATGCGCACTGACGAGCGGACGTGGCTTCTTGACCCCTTGTCATCCCCCCACCTCCTGCATAGCTTTGAGTGCGCTCGCTGTTACGAAAGGAGAGAGGAAGTGCTTGTAAAGCATGCAACAAATGCCTGCGACTCCGCTCGTACTTGACAAAAATTTTTGCAGGAGTGCATTCGTGAGGCAATAAACTCATTTAACGAAACCATTAGATGATTAATTAGAAAAGTGTTGCAGGACCCCTTTAATTTTTAGCACTGGATGTATGCCAGTGCTATCATAACAAGAGGCAAAATGTGACCTTGCAAAAGATGCAACACGTAGAAGCAGCACACAAGTGCGACTAACCAGACATTGTTGGGAGGGCAGGCAGGCGAGGGTTCTAGCCTGGCCTGCTGCAGCTGCTCGGAGACGGCAGCCAACTTCTGCTCCGTGCTGCTGGCGTCGGGGGCACTCATGGACGTGGACCGTGACCGGAACTTGCGGACCGGGGCAGAAAGGTGGTTGTAGTGGTGGTGATGGTGGTGGTGGTGCTTCTGAAGCCCAGAGGCCACTCGCCGCCCTTCGCTGCATGGCGAGAGAAACGTGGCTTCACGGTCCAATTAAGCCTTGATATAACGAACACAGATATTAACGCAGAAAGAGAATGCAGGTACTGATGTCCATCAAAATACCCGCATCAACTCTCTGCGACATCATACATTGCGACAGTGTCTGCTGGCCCTAAACAATTCATTACTGGCAAAAACAAATTATATTGTTTTAACTCTTAATGGAGCCAAACACTTAGCTGTATCATTCCGGAAAGTTTTGTTGATCTATTGTGGACAAAACACCTGGGAAAAGAAGGAGAGGCTGGTATCCAGAGACACATAATTCATGTCACATTTGACAATGAGGCGCCGGTGTTTTCGCCGTGAAATTCAAGAAACAGACATTCATTATCTTTGCCAATAGCGAACCTATAATTTATCGGCCTAAATTGATGCATAGTTCTCATTTCTGTGTCCCTCAAAGGCACGAAAATGAGACAGTAGCAACACTACCTGTAGCTGTAGATGCATCATTGTACCAACGATCAAGTAACATGCTCGTGGGCGCTACGAGCACAGCGATAAATTGCCCTGCGCATAGCTGGCTGCAACTGGGCACCAGAGTTCCGTACCTGTTGAAATTGACCCTCAACTTCTTGAACGCAGTCTGCAAGTCATCAACAGCTGGAGCGTGCTGCGGCTGCTTCTTGTCCATCTCCTCAACATGCCTCGACTCTTGACCGACTGCCAGTTACTGCAAGACAGAAAAACAGTTACTGAGTTACTGTTGATTTACAGTAACAAAACAAGGCATATGTGTGGCCAGCGTATTTCCATTGTGTCAGGGGGAAAATAAGGGTGGATTTTATACGCAATTTCAGATTTTAGCAACTTCCCCCCCCCCCTCAATTTACACACAATTTTCTGAATGAGTGGGATGCAATACTGCAATTCAGCCTAGTTATCGGCATAATTGTCTGCCTCAGTATGCCTGCACAAATCTGTTGAGATGAGTGGGATGCAAGCGGTACATGACTACTCATGTCCTTGCTGAACATATTTAGTTGCACTGGCTACTCGTGGCTGCTAATGTCAGCTGTCTGATCTTAGAACAACAACTTTGCAATAACACTTCAAGGTGTCATTGCAAAGTTGCTGTCCTGCTGTTAATTGACTACACTTAAAGAAAGAATAAAATATTTGGGGAGTATTTCTGCCACACAACTTTAATCATCATCAATCTGACGTGCTCTCCTAGAGTGATCACTGCGGTCCTTGCACTTTCCAGACATGAATCGCATGCATGCTATCACATGACATAGCATTCTTGATTGGAAAATGGCGAGGGCCAAGTTTCCAAGGAAACGCACACGACAGTGGCGTAGCCAAGGGGGGGGGGTTGGGGGGGGTTCAAACCCCCCCCGAAATTTTCCAATTTTGCTTGCGTATATATACACGCACACATACAAACGCACGCACGAACATACATAAAGTATGGTTGAACCCCCCCCCCCCCCCCCGAAAAAAATTTCTGGCTACGCTCCTGGCACACGAGGCAGGTGACTATTATTGTTCCATGGCAAAAAAAGCAAAAGAACTGTTGCCGTACGAGTCTGCCCACTCCAAGCTAGTGAAGAGGGCCATTGCCACAATGTGTCTGGGATCCTCGCTCAAAAAGTCTTGTGAGCACAAGATGCGGGACAGTTTTCTTCACCAATTGGATCGGTTATCAAAAGCCGGATTCCCTCACTCGGTCATAGCATCTGTGGCAGGTTCCCTGCACCGCAAACTAAAAGAAGGGGCGCGGGACAACGCGGCTACAGCTGGTGAGCGGAGCAGCCAACGGCTGGTAGTTGTGCCTTACTTGCATAAGGTGAGCCACAATTTGAAAAAGGTGGCTCACAGGTACGATGTACCTGTGGTTTTTTCCGCACCTAACAAGCTGGCCCAGTTGTGCCCCCCGCATTATGGGCGCCTCAAAGTCGGGCTGCCAGGTCAAGCATGCCACCCCATACACTAGGTGTGCTACGGGGGTGGTGTATGAACTACCACTAACTTGTGGGAAGTCTTATGTGGGACAAACGGGCAGATGTGTTAATGACCGTATGAGGGAACATGCAAACAATCTAAAGAAGGATACTACTGCGCACCTTTCGGCGCATTGTAAGACCTGCTCTTGTGTGCCGAGATTTAGTGACGTGAGGATTCTGGGCAGAAGCCATGATAAAACAGCGCGTGAACTTCTCGAGGCTTTCTACATCAAAGAGAAGAATGATGATTGCGTCAGTCAGACGTCGGTCTTTCTGTACAATGCGGAACATAATTTTTTCAAATCTTTGATATGATACGCCCCCTATGGTTTGTGATGTTGCGTCTGCGCATTGGGATGCTTATATATGTGCCACATTCTTGTAGTCTTCATTAAAGTTGTGAGTAGCGCCTGTCCCGTCGGTTTGTGTTTCTTACTTTGTGGTGTGTGTTTTATTGCGCTCCATTATGTCACTCAGCAAGCACCAACTCGCCCAACAACACGTCCTTCTCCTTTAAGCAGCACTCATCGCACAATTCTTTGCCATTGTGAGAGTTGAAAATGAGGTGCATGCTGAACAAAGACGTCATGGGCGAAAAAGTGACTTAGCATGATTTTTTTTTTTCTTTCCAGTGGTCAACTTCGCCCTGAGAATAGCTCTTTGTGGAGGGTAGGCGACACAGCAACTAGCTATAACGTATGGATAAGCAAATTCCTTGGTTCAAACTATAGGTCGGCAAACTCACTCATGAGTCGACTCACTCAGACTCAGGTCGAGCTGTGAGTGAGTCTGAGTGAGTCCAGGTGAGTAATATTTTGTAGAGTTTGAGTCTGGTTGAGAAAAATTTTAGTGAGTCTGAGTCCGAGTGAGTCCGGTTGAGGAAAATTTTGGTGAGTCTGAGTCCGAGTGAGCTCTAAGCTCAAACTGTATTTCTTGAGCGAGCCTGAGTGAGCTCTACACTTTTTTGCCGATCTACGGTTCTACTTACGCAACTTAGCTTTACTATCATTCTTACGTAGGTTCATGTTTACACTCATGCCGACTCACGCATACTTCAAAGCACCAGCGTTCATACGCCAGCTCAATATTTATTGATCAGAGGCGTGAGTTTTGGAGGAGGGAGGGGTGCCATGACTTCCCCCCCCGCCCCCGAAAAACTGTTTCCCGGAAATTTTTGATAAAAATATTTCATGCGAGTTATCTCTTTAAAAAAAAAGTACGTCCTTACTGGATTGCAACCACTCATAAAGTACGGGATGAAAAGGCCCCAAGTACAGCCCCAATTACGCGAGATATTGGTGTTAAAGAGCATTTACACCAAGTTCGAAGAAGCCAATTGTAAGCTAACGGACTCATGAGTCGGCTCACCCAGACTCAGATGGAGCCGTGAGTTTGAGTCTGAGTGAATCCTACTGGGAAAAATTTTCGTGAGTCTTGAGTCCGAGCGAGTCCGGTTGAGGAAAAGTTTGGTGAATCTGAGTCCGAGTGAGTCCCAAAGGCAAAAGATATTTCATGAGTGAGTCTGAGTGAACTCCACATGTTTTGCCGACCGATAGTTCAAACACAATCGGACTTACTGTTACTTGTACAACAGAAACCGTATATGACAGACAGATGTGTACACGACGTAGTACATACAACGAAGCTCTTCTTGTTTAGGTGTATAGTACGTGTTTACGTCATGCAACTAGATTCGGCACTCGCGTAGGCGCTTCAGTACAAAGGAGAGTACCCAAACAGAGACCGCATTTTAAGACGATAACTTTCGGCGACGGTGTCGCTTTTGGATGACGTAGAATCTCAACGGCTGAAGCGGCTAGTCACCCGCTTTAACTCAAGCAACCTTCCAGCGCGCACTGAAAGTGACATCCCCGAAATGCAATCGTCTCGGAACACGGCCCCAGTACGCTGCCAAAACGCAAGAGATCACTTGATCGGAGTACCACTCGCGAGAGGTGCTGTTAATCGACAGGATTGAGCGTCGTTCTCCGTGTTACAGCATAGGTTCCTTTTTCCAAGCCGAGCTCGACGCTACGCGACTAAGCGCGCGGTCGTTACAATCACGTGCGAACAGTACGCGCAAATACATGCGTATTTTCATCTCTAACCATGCCAAAAGCTAAGAGGCGTTCGTTACACGCGAAAGAAGTGTGGGATGCTCGATACGCGCAGAATCGCAGCTCGGCTGCCGACGACAAAGAATTAGGTCACTTCCTGAGGAGTCGAAGTAGAGCGAACCTGAACGCGACAAAGCCGCATTTTAAAATATCAAAACAATAACTTACGACGACGCAGCTGGTACCAGCGCGAACACAAGCGAAGAACACTCCCGGTTTGTGAACGTAAATAGGAAAAGAACTCCGCTGGCAGGCGCAGCTAAATTCCACTAGTCACTGCCCCTAGAAACGCGCGAGCAAGTCGCGCGCCGCTCCGTGACGTCTTTTCTTTACTTCTTCTTCGCTTTAGTGATGTCATCGAAGACGAAGTACTGACCGTATTAGAAGTATCCTCCGTCCTCCCTCTCTCGCTACGAATAGGTATCGCTAAATATAAAGCAGCGCGAGTGGACAACTTTCCGGCGCAAAGTTAGCTTTAACCTACGCAGACAACTTCGTTGCAAGACAAGCATATGGCCATTCCTATCCCATGATGCAACGCGCGTTGTTGATTTTCAGCTATCTCATGCTCTGAAGGCTCTGAAAGAAGAGACGATTACGTAACGGTTTCCGTTAATTGTGTACTTCAAAAAAGACTTGCACTTGCCGCTTGTGTACTGTACTTGCTTTTTGTTGCGATATATGTTCGCGAAAAAAATATTTCACGAGTGATTAGGCAATGTTAACGACAATGCTTCATAGGGAATTGGCGTGTCGCTCATCTGTCCATTTGCGAACTTAGTTCACTGTGTTTATTTGTCTAGGAAATGCCACCTCCCCCTTTCGACACGTGCTTTCTGTTTCTGTTGTGACGTTGCGATGTCTATCAAACGGCTTGACGCGCTCGAAATAATCTCGTTGTGAATAGTAACTTGTCAGCTAGAATGCTGCTACGGACTGCCGACGGTGATGGTGCCCGTTTGTATCGGGGTGCCCTATAAAAAACAGTGGTCGAGCGTCAACCATCGCACTCGATACCACGATGGGCAACGATGGCTCGTACAAGTTGATCGCTCTCGCCGCAGGTGCTGCCGCGTTCGTCGGGCTCGGTGCGTACCTGTGCGAAAAGAAGCTTTACAAGTACTTCCAGCGCAGGTCTGCAGCGAATGTCGTTGTGTGTTCGTCGCTCGAGGACTTTGAAAGAGTGGAAGCTCTCTTCCTGGAGCTGTGTCGCCAGTCTAGGATCCTGGGGCTCGACTGCGAATGGGTGCCTTACAGCAAGAAGGAAAGGAACAATAAGATCGCCCTGCTTCAACTGGCCCCCCACGAAAGACTTCAGCGTGCTTCTGAGGCTGTGTAAAATGCTTCCGAACGAGGACGCGTCGGTGCTTCCGGAGTCGCTGACAGCCGTGCTGGACGACGAGTCCATCGTCAAGTTAGGCGTCGCCGTGTACAACGATGCCTCCAAGCTTTGCCGCGACTACGGACTGTCCGTTCGCGGCTGCCTCGACCTCAGATACGTGTTGACTTACTTTCCGGAGCTCCGGCACTACCCGGCCGCCGGGTTGAAGAAGCAGGCGCTCGCAATCCTGGGGGAGGACATGGGCGACACCACAGAGCTCGCGTGCAGCAACTGGGAGGCCGACACTCTCACCGAGGCGCAGGTCGACTACGCGGCGACCGACGTCTTGCTCCCCGTCCGGATCTTCGAGCAGATCGTACGCGACAGGTTGACGCTGTTCTCGTTCAGGCCCGGCTGGTATCGCCGGCTCAGGGACCAAACCTTGGATGCCTGCGGACAGCTGCTGGACCTTCCTTACTCCGAGGAAAAGTCGTCGAAAGCAGCGAGCGCGGCCGCGAATGGGTCGACCCATTCGGGCACGACGCACAAGAAACTGGGCTGTTTCCGGTCCTACATGACTCGCAAGACGCCGCTGTACGACAACTGCATGTTGCTGGTATAGTGTACATTGTTCTAATGTACTATGGTTGCTGGTAGAGATATCCAAGACTAGAGCAGCCGACATTCCAAGACGGCTCTTGCTACTGTACACACACTGTTCTAGTAAACGATCCCAGGAAGTTTGGAGAAGTCGGCGTAGTGCACCAAAATGTTGATTACTTCAAGACAAATGCAAGTTTGTTAATTAGTTTTTGTGTAAAAGGCACGCTTACATGCGTATGACTCTCGTTAACTGTCAAGGTAGAGAGCAACTTTATAATTGCCACTGTTGCTCGTAAAAGTCATTTATGTTCTGGAATTTAGCATTACAAGACCTTAACATAATGGTGAGATACACTAGTAGAGTGCTCCGGATTGATTTTGACCACATGAAGGAAGGTTTTTTAAAAAAATTCTGTAGTGGAAGCTCCCGTAACGCGTCACTGGCAAATATGAAGCCACAGCTTGCCCTGATTTGTCTTGGAAACATGCTCATTTGGAGATAAAGTGGTTTTGTGTTGTTAATGCAAATGCTAGGCTAATCATAAAAGTAACTGATCGTTGTTCCCGGCGAAAGTGACCTATCTAAATGAGTACTGACACTGGCGTAGCCAGGGGAATTCAAACCCTGCTGCCCCGTGAAATTTTTCAGTTTTGCATGTGTTTATATGCAGGCACACATACAAACGCACACACACATATATAACGTATGGTTAACACCCCTCCCCCCCCCAAAAAAATTCTGGCTATGCCACTGAGTATAGATGGCTTGCACTGACGTCACTGAAACAACCATATTGGTGCACCGCACGAAACACGCAAGGTTTGTGACGTCGCATGTCAATGTTATAATTACATCACTTGCAAGTTCTCTTGGTATTGACGCTCAAAGGCCAATAAAGCTCTGGCCGCATAGTTATCGTATTGAATCAGGGTTAAACGCGATGTGATTATGCTGCCTTTACGTCATCAAAACCACCATGTTGGTGAACCAGTACGTTATGAAGCTGCGACCATGACGTCATGTGCGAGCTATCTATTGAATGACTTGATATGCAATAAAATTTTGCCTAGACTTTGACGCTTCTTAAGGGGAGATGCGAGTCGAAAAACGGAAGTTTTTTTTCAAAAATTACATATTTTCGTTTTTATTTGCTTTCACAAGTTAGTTTCTCTACTTTCACGACAAAAAAAACTGAAGATTGTAATTAAACTTGAAGTAGGTCAAAATCGCTTTTAAAGAGCAAAAGGTGGCTACTAAAAATCTAAGAAGTCCTGATTGTCTAGAGTCCCCTGGAAATTGTCACCTGGCTTCTTGCCATGGCATTTGCATGAGGGGTTCACTAAAGTCACATGCTCAAGATAATTATGATTGCCAAGCTCTCATTATGGAATAAGTCATCTTAAATGACAAATCTTTTCCGCATAGATGAGCTTTCACTTATACCTTTAAAATGCGTTTTTCTCAAGATACAATTCAAGGTAACTTCATGAGTTTTTACATCATGTTTTTGGTACTTCTGATAGCCAGATCGGGATGGAATTTTGCCCACATATTTCTTAACATGTGCAGAGTGCAAGTATCTACTTTAAAACTTGATCTCACCTAACATAATTATTACAAACCTAAAATAAACAATTAGTATGGTCTGAGCATTCCAAGGCTTCTCACATTACAATTTTTCTTGTCCATTAAAATGTCTTATACGCGCTTTCTTGATAGTTATTTGCATTCTACAGATAATGTAGAGCAATATGAGCCAATAATGGCTCAGAACGATAAACATTTACTGGCAAAAGAAGAGTCTACAAAAAGAACTATGTTTTACACATTGTCGTGGCACAAAACGAAAACTGTACAACTTACTATAGAACTAATTACATATTTGAAATGACCATAAACTCCTATATATACCACAAAAATTTCACTGCCTTAGGCTACAGATTAACGAAACTTTTTTTTCCGAATCGCATCTCCCCTTAAGGGAAGCTTGAAACACAAAGGTGCACATTGAGCACTATTTGTTCCAAAAATATTACCCATATTTAACTGGTAGGGCATGTGAGAGAAACATTGCTAACTTTCTTTATCTTGCCACTGGTTAGAGCAGATTCTTGGCCTTCACTTTCGAGGCATAAACTTCCACTCCTGCAGTTATTTTTTAATCCTCCTTTGGACCACCTGGGGTTTTAACGTGCAGTTAAATAAGTATGCGGGTGTTCTTGCGCATTTCACCACCAGCAAATTGCAGCCATCATTGGCATGGAATTGAACCTGCACCCGCATGCTCGGCAGTGCAATGCTATTGACCTATGGCGGGTGCTGTAATGCACTTGTTTTGACGTTATTAGTCGAAGCACCAGTTATTAGTTGTAGTAACAATGCCGGTAACACTTGTCCTGTGCATCAATGTTCTTTCTCTGTTGTGCGTTGAATCTGCGCTATCCAGTATTTTAGGTTAGATTTGAACTAAAAATAAAGTGACAGCGTAGTAGACGTGCAATGAGCTTTTTTTTTTGTAATAGATAAGAAAAAATAAACAGCTTTGGTTAGTTTCTTGACTAAGAACAGTTGTGGCACAGTGGCTGACTCGCTGGTTGCCATCACTGGGCTTGTTCATAGCTGATTTGGCACAGCATCCCCTGTTGCTTGAATAATGAGGTGTTTATGCTCATTGTTATCAGCCTGTTTCTGCCACACTTCACTGAGACATTGACTTGGACCTGCAAGGCATTTCCAAGCTGTAGCAGTTACAGCCTTGCACTTAGCTTCACACCTTTTGTGTTGAAAGTAAAATAGACTGAAGAAGCACGCAGTTTCATAAATTGTAAGCACATGAAATGAAGCAGGGAGCACCCAAGGCCCACAGTCAAAGTTAATAAAAATTTGCCATGTTTTGAGAAAGCTTTAGAGATTTAAAGACACTAATTGGAAAGTAAACACTGGCACACTGAACATTGGCAAGGAATGTTTGGAAGGCTGTTCATGGAAACTTTGAGGCTTGAAGCAACCAGACAAGGATTGTCACTTGAGCCAACATTCCAACAGGGGCGCAGTCTCTGTCAATGGTTGCGATTGCTTGCTGTAGCAACATTGTGCATCCACACAGACTTATACCCCTTTCCTACCCAAATTTTTTCTAGGGTAGAATAAAATTTTCTAATGGTCTTTTCTAGCTTAGAGGCCATTGAAAAGCCGGCAAAAAAATAAAGGAGACTGTAAGTACAATGGTTTTCTCAGGAAAACCATGTCCAGTACACTGGACACTAGGATTCATTTGTTGCACATATGGGTACAGACATTCTGCTATCTTCCTTGAAAGAGTGTTGCTTTTGGCCCTGTGAGAAGGCCAGTCGTCTAAAACACAGAAATGGTTCATTTTGACCCAAGAAAATGTTTCTCATGGTTAGCTGTCACACATAGCGTTCACCAACACGAAGGGGAAAAAAAACCTACAAGGGAGCGCACCTAGCGTCCAGAAGTCAACCTCATCAGACGACGCTCCCTCCTCGTGCTCCGTACTCTTCTTGTTTGATCCCCAGCATGCCCCAGTTTCATTTTCTATGGCTGGGTTTCTAGACTGTCCTGTGACACTGCCTCTTTTTTTTCTTTTTTTCCGCTCCATGCTTAGTACGATGTACGCCAATTGCATCCTGGTGTCCAGTATACTGGACATAAATACATTCTCGCATTGCCAGCAAACTTCTGATTACAAACGCTACCTTTTTGCAACAATGTATCAAGCAGACATAGGACAGCCCTACGATTTAAATTATTTGAATTGCGCGAAGAGAGCTCCTAAAAAAAATTTGTATACTTGACCACATCGTGCGCGCGTTTCCGCGTGGATGACGACTACTCTGAGGCGCCCCCCATCAGAAAATGGGGCTGAAGGAGGAAATACATATAAAAACCTGTTGCTGAACTCTTACAGAAACTGCCAGAGTGGTTTCGGTTCAGATTGTAGCTCTGCTGGCTTTTCTGCACCGCTTTTTTCGTTATGTCCAGTATACTGGTCGCTGGGTCGGAAAGGGATACACATTCACTTTGTTGAAATGGTGGCTCCGACAACAGTCGTCGTCCAAATAATTTTAAGTTTAAGCTCAGTGGCACATAAAGAAGAACTAACCAGACTGATGTCAAAGGAATCTTCGAGCATGACCACCAAATGCTGGAACAGTACATACAGGCAAACTGCAGCATAACTTCACTTTCGCTAAATTCATTATGAGCGAGTTGTGTACTGATGATGCAATCTCAGCAAAGCTGTAGGCCTAGTAGGCGTATTGTTTTCGTGTTAGCTGATGCATGCGCCTGGCAGTTGTCATTGTGGTTCAGTCCAAGCACATCTCCGAAAATGTTTTGGCGTTCCGTGACCTCTTGTGCCGTGCACAAGAGCCGTGGCCCCGCACAGCACCAGAGATGCATAATGTCGGTAGTGTCGAGCGTCACTTCCCGGCAAGTGGTAATGGCGGCACCTTTTTTTTATTCGGTTCTGGCTTAACAAAGGCCATTTTCACCAGCTTTCTGTGATGCTTGTGCTCGTATTACAAGCTGAAAATCTTGATAAAATCTTGATAGCACGGCACCTTTATATCAACACTGTCTGACCCTAGGATTCTATGTGGTCCAAAATTTTTGTTGCAGTCAGCCTCTAATAACAGCATCAAATAGTGGAGGTTGTCATCACTGTGGTGAAAGGATGAGACTAGGCTCCTGTTCGTGCCCTTTCATCTCTCCACACGTTTACTTGCAGGCACCAGACGGTGAGCCGCTCAGCAGTTGCAACTACAAGAAGGTCCAGTGGTACGTCGACAAGGGCTTGGGGAGAATCGTTTCCCGCGACGACGAGCCAGGTGGCCGTGCAGCTGAACTTTGAGCCTTCCAACCGGCCAGTGCTCGACAGCCAGTACTACACGCAAAACAAGGACAACCTGTGTGTTGTCTGCAACTCCAAGCAGTCCCTCGTCCGCAAGAATGTGGTTCCTCACGAGTACAGGTCAGGGGCGCATTCATTTGCTCTTTATGATACTTCATGATGATGGCATTTAGGTTGCTCTTCATGATGTTGCTTCACGAATAGCTCTGCATGTGCTTTAGGCACCAGACTTTCCAGTTCTACTTGTAATAAGCAGATTTGGGCTTATCTTTTTCACCGAGTTGCTTGTTGAATTTTCCCATCACTTGTTGCATTCTAGGGGTTCTGGGCACTTTTCGTGCAAACATAGTTACTTTGGTACTATCACATTCACTTATAGCACGTTTGTTGATGACTTTGTTTAGTTGATTGTTGAAATCAAACATACGCTGGGAGAGTCAACAAGTAACAATACAAAATCTTAATTTTGGAGGAATGCTTTGCGAGTGAAAATGGAGTGATTGCTTTTCTGTTGTGTTGTTTTGAAGTGCCGTCAAGATGTTATAATATATATATATATATATATATCCTGCAAGGCTTGTGACTGCACATAAGGGAAATTTTTACCTTAAGACATGTTTGACATCCATTGTGCCACATTTGATGAAGGGGTTCCTGTCAAATAAAAATAACTAATTGTAATTGGTGTAGGCAACAGATTTTAAATCAGAGTTTTTCAAAGGATGATTTTTTTTTTTTTTTTTTTTTTTTTTTTTTTTTTTTTTTTTTTTTTTTTTGTCATGGTACACTTTGTAATTATATCTGACAACCCATAACTTGCAATTCTCAAGCACGAAGTTTGCAAACTGCGTCTTGCTGAAGTTATTTTATAGCAGACAGGATCTGATACATGAAGTTACAGCATGCTCGAAGTCCTGTTTATGCTTATAGCGACAGAAAGTTTAGTTAGTTGGTAAGGTTTCATCATAAAAGAAGTTATGATGCTTCTACATAAGGCAAATGGACTACTGTGTTAATCAGAGACTAATGGAGCATATGAGGTCATTAGCTGGACGCTTATCGCCTTATCTTTCGGTTACAATGTCAAGAGTGTAATTGCCTACCGAAATTCAGTAAATGTGCAGTGTTATAGAGACACAAAAATGAAGAAACATGTCTAATGATTGTGGCCCGACATATCAGTAGTAGTAGTTAGTAGAAGCACATGCATGATTCAGCCTTCGATTAACTTACATAACGAAGAAATGAAATAAAATGTCTGAACAGTTATCTGTGGCATGGACTCCCTCGTGGGTCTGATTGACAGTGGTGCTGCCATATCCTGCGCACACGCAGATAAGCTTTTGCGTCTACTTTCTTTTCCACCGCAGTGCACTCTGTCAGTTGACAGTTAAGTGTCTATGTTGTAGTATTGCTTATCTTTTGTGTCTGTGTTTGCACACATTACCGTGTTCAAATTCATGCACTAATTATGAGGGTATTGCAAAAATTGGACTCATAATGTGGTGTTATACATTGAAATGATGTAGAGTATATTTTGCAGATTGCAGGATTGTGGTGTCATTTTTAACTGCACAATTAGGAGATGTGGATTGATAACCGAGATTTTTTTAAAAATTTTGCTTTTAAGTACAACAAACCCCGTGAAATTACGGATGCAGGTTGCTAAGGAAAAAAAAGCTTTCCATCTCCTACCATGTGTTGGACATGCCGCGCTAATCATATATTCACCTTCAATGTCAGCCTCGTGATGAAAGACATTTCCAGTAATATCTCCGGAAAGAGTTGGTGCCTAGGTCAGTGCTGCATGTTAGTATAGCTTTGTGGAAAAGGTACGCTTTTAAAGGCAGCCTTGAGATAATTAAGGGGCCTGCGGGTGAATATTATCGCTGAAACAAAGTATGAATTGAAAGGCATCCTTTGTTTCTTCTTTTCAGAAAATATTTCCCAGAGATCATGAAGAACCACATATCACACGACATCCTGCTGCTGTGCTTCCGCTGTCACCAGCTCAGTAATTTAAGAGACGGAGAACTTCGCAGAGCACTGGCGAAGGAATGTAATGCCCCCCATCGAGAGCGGCGTGCTGGGAAAAGTGCTGGACGACCCCGAGCTGCGGAAAGTGCGCTCGGCCGGGCGCGCATTGTTCAAGGCGCGGAAATCACTTCCGCAGGACCGGGTGGCACTTCTCGAGGATGAACTCAGGAAGCACTTCGGCGTCGACGAAGTCACTGACGACGTCATTAGGACAGCCTCGGATATCGACACCAAGATTTACAACGAGGAGTTCGTTCCGCACGGCTTCAAAGTTGTGGAGCACTACAAGAGCACGAGCGGACTGGTCTACTTTGAGATGAGGTGGAGGCAGCATTTTCTGGACACGATGAGGCCCCAGTTCATGCCGGCTATGTGGTCCGTAGACCACCACAAGGAAGTGCTAGCTCTAAAATACGCTCAAGGCAGGGCTAAAGATACGACACTGTCGGAGGTCGGACTCACTCAGGAATTTGTGGACAGTGTTCTAGAGAAGCTTTGTCTTACTCCAGAGGACCTGAAGAAAGACTGACAACGTCGGGGGGCACTCGGCGATTGCGAGGGACCACTGTTGTGGATTTTTTTTTTCTTTGTGAATAAAGCGAACCATTCCCAAAAGCATGAATACTTGTTAAGCAGGTAATGTGTCTGCAAATTGACTTGTCTTGATTAGGGTAGCAACTGCTTTCCTTAGCATTGTTTCTATGTGCTTTTCATTGCATCTCTCCCACCCTTGGGGTAGGAGTATGAAGGTAAGCTTGTGCGTGGAAACTTGTTCAGTTGGGTGGATTTCCTAGTTTTAAAGTATTTAACATTTCTTTTTTTTTTCAGTACCAACTACGAAGGGAAAGGCAGCTGAACCTGCATTTTCCTTCAATGTACCGGAATCCTCTCCCCCTTTCCTGTGAACATTGAAACTCGGTGTTTTTTTGGCCATATGCATCATGACGAAGCAGTGCCTGCATGTGAAAGGCTCAAAGTAAAAGAAATGCTGCCAGTTGATTCTGTGATACCTTACTGCATAAGTTGCCACTTGGCATAAGACAAACATTGTGTCGTTCTGTATCCCGAAATCCCTTGCTCGATACGCAATGCGGTCACTTGCATACAGCCCTTAGGCTGCTCTTCAGCAGATGTCATTACCAGTGTTGTGTTCCCATATGCAGCGGTAACTTGTAATCAGTAAAGCATAATTCCATAAGGACAGACTAAAGCTCTCCAGTGGCACGGCATGCCCACCTGTTATATGAGTCACATCACAAAACTTTCTTGTAATGGTCATTTCATGCCAAATATCCCAGACAATACACTGGACCATTTCTGACTACATTATAAAAAGTTGTGCACGTTCAAGCATTTTGCTGCACTATCGTTGCATAATTTTTTAGGAATAAATTTTTTTTATGTCTCTTGCAGAGATTTGAATGTTTCATTGGTAGCCAAAACAGGAAAACACTTGGCAAAAACACAGAAGTGTATGGATAGTACGAACAGTCTTGAAAAAGTCGCAGTTTTTCCCGAAAGGTGAAACATTAACAGCAATATAGAAAGGCCACTGACGACCATAAAAGGGTTCCTAGTTTTTTATCGGCCCTGTTGTAGTCTGTACACACAAGCAAACATGAACGCACCCCACTCAATAACTTGGAACACTGGCTTTGACAACGCTGACATGATATAAGTACCGCCAACAGAAGTGAGGAGATGTATCGAGTTACTTAATTCGCACTTTGAGATGATGCAAACTGCAACGTCAAGTGCACGGAGATCCAGGAATGGTGTCGGAAATGCTCGTGCAAGAATTGCTATCCAGCCTTCTCGGTTCACTCAAAAATTATGAAACTGCCCCAAATTACATTACAATAGTGGGCGTAGGCATCTTTCTTTCTTTTTTTTTTTTTTAACAAACGCGTTTTATGCCGGGCTCCACCAAGAGTGCACTGGCATCATTTCCGTCAAGGAAGTGACATCGGTAAAATGCACACGAAGAGATGACAAAGAAAAACCAAAAGAAAAAGTTTTGTTAATTTGGATAACCTCGAAGTCGAACCCACAACCTCTCGGCCCTCGACGATAGGAGCTGGGCGCTCTACTCAATGCACTACAGACACTTACGCATGAGGTGTCGCAAACCTGCCTTAGATTTCTCACACTTCCCTTTCACAGTGACCTTGGTTGGCGGGGGTGCAGTGTCTGGGATAACTACTGCGCCGTGACACTAACGAGCACCGACAGAACTCGACAGAACAGTTACAGTTCTTAGATTTGTACTTCCTATTTTCGAGACACTGCACGTGCTCAAAACCAGGCCAGAGAAGGTACTTTTGCCCTACGAATCCGGACACTCAAAGGTGGTCAAGAGAGCAATTGTGACTTTGCGTGTAGGGCAGGTAATCGAAAAATCTTGCGAGCACAAGAAAGATAGCGCACTTGCTATGCAGGTCACCAAACTTCTGAAGTGCGGATACCCAAAAACTAGGCCTGTGCGAATATTCGAGTGCTTCGAATATTCGAACGAATATTACAGTATTCGAATTCGCTTCCTATTCGAATTTAAATTATTGAAAATTTCGAAGTATTCAAAATGAACGAATAGATGTATATTAGTCCGCATGTAGCCCCTGTAAAGGTGGTTTCACTGCAGTGAAGCGGTGCTATGCCGTGAAAGCACCTATCCAGGTGTATATTAGTCCGCATGTAATCCCTTGTAAAGATGGTTTCACTGCAGTGAAGTGGTGCTAAGCAGTGAAAACATGTATCCAGGGAAATCCGCGCTGCCGCGAAGCCCCACTTCAAGGTTAAATGAAGATATTACCCTCACATCGATTCATTTTTTTTAAGTTTAAAAGCTTGTTACACCGGCTTATATGCTCTAATTATATTAAATTTTAAAACTTAACATATTTTACAGGTTGTCACTTACATTCTACCGAAAGTCAAATCCTGCTACTATTCAAAGTTGTTTCCACTTCCTTTGAACCAAAAAAAAAAAGGGGGGGGGGGGCATTTGCACAGGCATTGTTTCAATTAAAAAAAATATTGTGCAGGTTAGTTCGGTCATGACAAATATGACCATTTCTCTTTATAATATGTGATACATACTATTCGAATTCGATTCGAAATTATTCGACCAAAATCACTATTCGCTTCGACCATAAAATTCACTATTCGCACAAGCCTACCAAAAACGCTAATTATCTCGGTTTGTGAAAAAGTGCTTCTGGATATTTGTGGCAAAGGTAAACCAGACAAAGCAGACAGCAAAGAATACAAAAAGATAGCTGTCATCTCGTACATACATGGGGTATCACATGGGCTCAAAAAAACAGGTGAAAGAAACAGGGTGCAAGTAATTTTTTCAGCTCCGTACAAACTGCGCAGGGCTGTGCAAAAAAGCAAATGCTGAACAGGTGTCACGGGAAAAGTGCGAGGTTAAGCGTAGGTATAAATATGTAGAGTGTTCAACTGGCGTAGTGTATGAAATCCCTCTTACATGTGGCAAGACATACGTCGGCCAAACCAGCCAATGCCTGAACAAAAGGCTGTGGCAACATGAAAGTTTGGTAGGTAAGCTGACAATTTCTGGCAATGTAGCAGCACGCTGTTCTAATTGTAAGTGCACACCATGTTTTCAGAAGACAAAGAAGCTAGCACATGTGGGAAATAACAGAAAAAAAGAGAGAAGTGATTGTAGCGTTCTTTATGAATGAGATAACGGGCTGCGATTGTGTAAGCACACCCGCGGTTACACTGGATTCAGACACCGTTAAGTTTTTAAACGAGTTGTTTGGCACACTTCGATGAATTGCTTGATGTCTTGAAGGCACGTGCACACTGGAGCTGTTGCGTCACACTTTTGTGTTGATTCTTCACGCTTTATTGCGTCATTGCACACGTCGCTTTTCATTATTTACATATATATATATGTAACGTATGAACAAGGCGATGGTAGGAGAAGCCGACGAAGAAGAAGTGCGCGTGCATTAGAATAAATGGATGGCATCTGAACCACGACGTATCTCTGTTCTTTAATGTCACATATATATATATATATACATGACGAGCGAAAGCGATCAAATAGAAGTTATTAGTGCGCAAGGTCTTTGTCTGTTTCGCGCTCGTGTCATTCGCCTCTGTCCATCTATGCAACGTATCATTTCACTTAACATAAATGTTTACATTCTCTGAATTTACTGGCGTTCCCTAGCGATTCGGGTAACATGCTTGCCTGAGAAGTTTCAATGCACTGGAGCATTAATCACAATATTATCCTGCACCTAATAAATGCCTTAGAGGAGCATCAACATCCTGGAAGTAAAAAAAAATATATTCCAGGGTCTGTATTTTGGCATACTTTTTTTGTGTTGCAGCAAAAATATCTCCACAATACCCTGTTATGTCGAAGACAAACATATCTCGGTATCTGTATTTTAGGCTTCCAACACATGTATTTCGATAACTGTATAGTATTCCGAAATAGTTTTCCAAGTATCTCTGCCCAGCCCTGCCTTTTATAGTAGGCACACCATACAACAATCCTTGGAAAAGTTAGAAAAGATGCAATGGTGTCTGAAGAACGGATACACAACATTTAAACATGTATCCAAAGCCTATGTTTTGTACCGTTTATCAAGTTGCTGTTGTAAACGGAGCCAGTGGAGGTCAGTTGGGGCAGGCACTGGACGCGTCCCCACATGACTGAGCACAGCAGCACCCATGGGAGCACACCGAAAAAGGTCCATAGACCTCACCACTGGTGCTGGTATTTTGGAATGGGGGATTGAACCACCCCTCCACCCAGCCTCCCGAAATATTTCAATTTAGCACGTGTATATACACATGCACACACACAAGAACACACACAAACATGCATAAGGGGTGGTTGAACACCCCCCCAAATTTCTGGCAATGCCCTAGACCTCACCAGACGACACACATTTAGTGCAAAGGCTCTTAAGCAGATTGCTTTATTCCTGCCTGGCCCTCAAGCGGGTCAGGCCTCAACCATTACTACTACATTGTCATTGTCTTCCGCTCCTGAAGATCCCGAACCAGCTTCTGCCTCTTCGTCGTCGTCATCTCCATCAATCTCGGCATTCTCCTGTTCGAGGCGATCTAGCTGCTTGGCAAGTTCCAACTCGTCAGTCTCAGTCACCACCTTGGGCTGCACGAAGGGCACACAAGACGTAGACATACATGCTCATTACATCGGCTCATAGATTAGGAACTCAACATTACATTAATTTCTCCTTACTCAACATTATAATTTAACTTCCTATGTGCGAAAATTAAGCAGGCAGGTAAGTTCATTGTCTTCATGTGGCGATGTCTATTCCAGACAACTATTGGACTCCTTTGTGGAAATAAAAGTAACAAAAAAACATTGGCCTTCCATGTAAATTATTGTTCTTGTCTTAGTTAATGTAATAACTCTTTCTTAGTAAACTAATCGTACTTGTTAACCAGTAAATTAATTCTTTCAATATTGGAACATAGTATTATGTACAGAACATGGTTGGTAAGTGCCATCTTCCGGATGCAGAGGTAAATACAGTAGAACCTCGTTGATACGTTTTCTAAAAAAAACGCGGAAAATAAATGTATGATCCGGGGAAACGTGATCCGAATCATACGATCCGAATCGGGTTAATTTAATTTTCGCTATTGCGATCGTAGGAGCCGGGAAATCGTATTAAGCAGGAATGTATCAACGAAGTTCTACTGTACTATATGTAAAATGCTGACAGATTGAAACAAGACATCAACATGTTTAATACAACGACTGGTACGCGCAATTGCTTGAGATAACTGCATCATGTTGGTACGAATATCACCAGTAAAACTACTGTTGGACTCAGGTGAAATAAAATACATGAATAGCACTGGTACTACAGACAGTGGAAACAAAAGCAGTTAAGTAATACTGCCGACACTGCCTCGTAATGCAACATGTGCTACTTAGTATAACAGGTACTTGCCACATAGACCATCGACGAAACTATTCTGGAAGGCATTTTTCGATTTGTACGAATAAAAAGCAAACTAGTTTTCAATTTGCATGACGACAGTTCCAAAAGAGAAGTACGTAGACCCGACAGAAATTGCAGATGCATGTCTGAAATGCACTCACTGCACTCTTCACGGTGAAGACACCTCCCGCTTTGCGGATTGTCTCCTCAATCTTCGTTATGGCATTGCTGAGTGCCTCCAGGCCCTCTGTCCGGTCCATGGTGGTTGTGGTCATCACATACACTGGCGGGGCAATCAGGTTGATCTGCAAGGGGTGAACGTACTCACATGCCGAGATCTCGCAGTGTATTTTACGCAGCTGCGATTTCCACAAACGCAAAGGTTGCACTGCCATGTCGTGTACACTAACATAAGCTAAGATTCATCTTTCTGAGCGCATGATTGAAGAGTGATTTATTCTTGGCGGAGAGTGTAATGTGGTAAGCCTAATTAAGAATGAACTAAAACGAACGAGGGAGTGCTCTTTCAAAATGGCTTTATTAAACTCCTTGCTTTACGAAAATGGAAAATAACTACTATATAGACTACCATAACTTGTCTGACCATTCGCAATGTTTTCCTCCTTGTTTACGTCGCCATATGTCTATGGCGTGCTTGCACGATTTCAAAGCTGCATCAGTGAAAGTGGCTTCAGAGGGATAGCAAGCCAGCGAGTTGTTTGTATTACAGCTGAGTCCTGATCTGAATTCATCTGGAGCAGGTAAGATATTCTTGCTACCCCGAAATCATATGATCAAAAACAAGACAAGTAGCTCATGAACAATAAACACAAAGTCAACTACCACTAGAAAAGTTCGCAGTACCCGCACCGAAATCCATGGAGCCACCTCATCTTTCCCACAAGCGAGTGTCTCCATTTTGTAGGCTTGTGCGAATAGTGAATTTTAGGTTCAAGCGACTAAGGTTTAATAGTGATTTTGGTCGAATAATTTCAAATCGAATTCGAATATTATATATCACATATTATAAAGAAAAATGGGCATATTTGTCATGGCCTAACTAACCTGCACACTATTTTTAAAAAATTGAAGCAAGGCCTGTGCAAATGCCTTTTTTTTTTTTGTTCAAAGGAAGTGGAAACAACTTTGAATAGAAGCAGGATTTGACTTTCGGCAGAATGCAAGTGATAACCTGTAAAATATGTTACGTTTTAAACTGTACTATACTTAGAGCATATAAGACGGTATAACAAACTTTTAAACATAAAAAAATGAACCGATGTGAGGGTAATCTCTTCATTAAACCGTGAAGTGGGGCTTCGCGGCAGGGCGGATTTCCCCTAGATACATGTTTTCACGGCTTAGCACCACTTCACTGCAGCGAAAGCACATTTACAGGCGGTTACATGCGGACTAGTATACACCTGGATAGGTGCTTTCATGGCTTAGCACTCCTTCAGTGCAGTGAAACCACTTTTACAGGGAGTTACATGCGGACTAATATGCACCTGAATAAGTGCTTTCACGGCTTAGAACCTCTCCACTGCAGTGAAACTGCCTTTACAGGGGGTTACATGCAGACTAATATACACCAATTCGTTCATTTCAAGTACTTCCGAAATTTTCAATAATTTAAATTCGAATCGAAGCGAATTCGAATACTGTAATATTCACTCAAATATTCGAAGCACTCGAACATTCGCACAAGCCTACCATCTTGGGATTGTTAGGAAGCTCAAAGTTTTGTGCTTCCATTTCCGCCTTCATCACCTATGACTACTGTAGAGAGACAAACGATGCCAATGCCATAGACTTTTTTCGCTGCTTTGAGAAAATTTCTTTGCCCACGTGGCTGTGTAGCAGCAAGTTGCAATGCTGTTTTTTTTTGTTTTTTTTTTTTGCACACTAAGGCCCGTATTCACAAACCAACTACAGTCTACTCGTTACAACGGACCATGATAATCCGGCAAAATGAGTCCGTTTTATCCGAAGTCCGTAATATCCAAACTCCGCAGGGGGGGGTGCGTCACCGTGTGACGATCGTCAGTAGTATAGGGCACGCTAGTTCTGCTGATACACGCTGAACGTATTCGACAGCATGCTTACGAAAGACTTCAATCACCAGCAGCGGATATGAACAAAATTGCAGCGCCAGTTGTAATTAATGAGCGATTGTAGTTACGGTAGGTGCAGGGACGCTTATGTGGCCCCTGCACAGCAGCATAGCGTAGCCCAATATTAAATGCGTTTCCAGCAGGCTTTTTAAGCCACTTCTGTTGATCGGCTTGGAATAAATTATTTCTTATTTGTGCGGACGGGAAGGCATATTTAAATGGGGCTGGTAGCTGTTGCTCCAGCGCAGCCTCCACGGCTCGCTGGACAATCCAAACTTGTTCAGAGAGTTCTGAACTGAACAGCCCAAGGCACCTCTAACATTAATATACTAATTTAACAGTGGAACTCACCTGCTTGGTGCATGAGAACGTCTTTCTTTCAAAACTTTGGTCGCGATGCCTAACTACGTTAATGCAGTGAGTGACGACCGTCTAACGCAAACCACAAACAAAAGCTTTTTATTTACACTTAGATCGAAAAGAAATTTGCGATATGAGATTGGCGGGCACCCTTGAGCGATGATACAATCACTTCGCACCGCGGCACTGCATTTCAGTCAGCTGAAACACTTGAACCATTCGCGTGTCCAACGCGCTCCTCAGACTGGCTTGGCTGCAGGCTTGGCTTGGCCGAAAACCACCAATGTTGCCAGCCGCAACTTAAAATTACCGCGGCTTTAATGCGTAGAGAGCGGCGTGGTCGTCTGTTGCCAGCCCGCGTCAATACGGCAAAAGTCCGCTTTATGCGCCCAATTTCGACAAAAAATACAGCTGATTTCGTCCACTGTAGCCGATAGTCCGTAGTATCGCGGTCCGTTAAAAGCGAACTTCGCTCCATTAGTCTAATACACAGACCAAACTTGGGCTGAATAATGGTCCGTTGTAACCGAAAGTCTGTTGTACCCGAGTCCGTTATAACAAGCGTAGACTGTATATCTTAATCTCACATTTTCCTAATCAGTTTCATGCCTTCAGTGCACTTGATAAACAAAGTGGGCTTGATAAGGCTTGTGCGAAGAGTGAATTTTAGGCTCGAAGCGAATTCGAAATGAATAGTGATTTTGGTCGAATAATTTCGAATCGAATTCGAATAGTATATATCACATATTATAAAAAAAAATTGGCATATTTGTCATGGCCTAACTAACCTGCACACTATTTTTAAAAAATTGAAGCAAGGCCTGTGCAAATGCCTTTTTTTTTTGTTCAAGGGAAGTGGAAACAACTTTGAATAGAAGCAGGATCTGACTTTCGGCAGAATGAAAGTGATAACCTGTAAAATACGCTACGTTTTAAACTGTACTATACTTAGAACATATAAGACGGTATAACAAACTTTTAAACATAAAAAAATGAACCGATGTGAGGGTAATCTCTTAATTTAACCGTGAAGTGGGGCTTCGCGGCAGGGCGGATTTCCCCTACATATGTGTTTTCACGGCTTAGCACCACTTGACTGCAGCGAAACCACATTTACAGGGGGGTTACATGCGGACTAATATACATTTGGATAGGTGCTTTCACGGCTTAACACCCCTCTACTGCTGCGAAACCACCTTTACAGGAGGTTACATGCGGGCTAATATACACTTGGATAGGTGCTTTCATGGCTTAGCATGCCTCCACTGCAGTGAAACCACCTTTACAGGAGGTTACATGCGGACTAATATAAACTTGGATAGGTGCTTTCATGGCTTAGCACCCCTCTACTGCTGTGAAACCACCTTTACAGGAGGTTACATCCGGACTAATCTACACTTGGATAGGTGCTTTCATGGCTTAGCATGCCTCCACTGCAGTGAAACCACCTTTACAGGAGGTTACATGCGAACTAATATACATTTGGATAGGTGCTTTCACGGCTTAGCACCCCTCTACTGCTGTGAAACCACCTTTACAGGAGGTTACATGCGGGCTAATATACACTTGGATAGGTGCTTTCATGGCTTAGCATGCCTCCACTGCAGTGAAACCACCTTTACAGGAGGTTACATGCGGACTAATATAAACTTGGATAGGTGCTTTCATGGCTTAGCACCCCTCTACTGCTGTGAAACCACCTTTACAGGAGGTTACATCCGGACTAATCTACACTTGGATAGGTGCTTTCATGGCTTAGCATGCCTCCACTGCAGTGAAACCACCTTTACAGGAGGTTACATGCGAACTAATATACATTTGGATAGGTGCTTTCACGGCTTAGCACCCATCTACTGCTGTGAAACCTCCTTTACAGGAGGTTACATGCGGACTAATCTACACTTGGATAGGTGCTTTCATGGCTTAGCACGCCTCCACTGCAGTGAAACCACCTTTTACAGGAGGTTACATGCGGACTAATATACACCTTGGATAGGTGCTTTCATGGCTTAGCACGCCTCCACTGCAGTGAAACCACCTTTACAGGAGGTTACATGTGGACTAATATACACTTGGATAGGTGCTTTCATGGCTTAGCATGCCTCCACTGCAGTGAAACCACCTTTAAAGGAGGTTACATGCGGACTAATATACACTTGGATAGGTGCTTTCATGGCTTAGCACGCCTCCACTGCAGTGAAACCACCTTTTACAGGAGGTTACATGCGGACTAATATACACCTAGATAGGTGCTTTCATGGCTTAGCACCCCTCTACTGCAGTCAAACCACATTTACAGGGGGGTCAGGGGGGCGGGGGTTACATGCAGACTAATATGCATCTATTCGTTAGTTTCGAATACTTCGAAATTTTCAATAATTTAAATTCGAATCGAAACGAATTCGAATACTACAATATTCGTTCGAATATTCGCACAAGCCTAGGGCTTTAACAAACCAAGCTTGTAGATATCTTTTACTCTCTTACTGTTTTTGTGCCTTTATAACTCAAACCTCGATATAATGAATTACCGGTTATAACGAAGTTAATAGTTTTGTCACAGATACAGTGTTATGAATAAGCGGTTATAACGAATTTCCGGATATAACGAAGTATTTTTGTGGCAGATATGAGTTTGTTATAACGAGGTTTGAGTGTGTATTGCATGTTTAGAGTAACAATAATATCTGGGGTTTTACTTCCCAAAACGCCGATATGATTATGAGGGACGCCGTAGTGGAGGACAACAGAAATTTTGACCATCTGGTGTTCGTTAACATGCACTGACACCGTACAGTACACCAGCCTCTAGCATTTCATCTTCATCGAGATGCGACCGCCGCAATGGGGATTGAACCCGCGACCTTAGGGTCAGCAGCCGAGCACTGTAACCACTACACCACCGCGTGTAGAGTGTACAGACACTTAAGTAAAACATAAGATAAGGATAAGGTTGGTTTATGAATATGGGCCTAAAAGTATTGCACCTCAATAGCAGACACTGCACTAAAAGGCAGTAAGTACAATTGAATAATGGATATAAAAAAGTAACTCCTGCTTTTCCTTTATTTCATTAAAGGAGCACCGACACAAAAAATTTTGCACCTTGTTTTTTTTTTGCTGCAATAGGTAGCTTATGACCCACTTATCACGGCTGGAAACCTGGTTTGCGCGAGTGCGCGACGGTTATTTATTTAGAGATGTTTTTAGAGCGCCCAGTCGCAGTTTCGGTTTCAAAGAGCACCGAGCTAGGCAGGAGCAGTTCCGGTGGCAAGATAAACGCAGCTGGCCACGTGACCACGCAACACTGTGAAGTGGGTGCCATGCGTGCGAGCGGGTGCCGCACTGACAGCCAGCACAGCCAGCACACGCAAAGCCGCAGGCAAGGAGGAAGGAATCGCAGGCAGCACAAGCGCAAGGCGTGTGCCAGCAACCAGCCAACACAAACTCATGACGTAGGTTTGTTTACATTGCCACTGCGTTGATGTCGGCGTCGCGGGGGCTACGCATTTCCCTCAGTCGCGCGGCATGCACTTTAAAATTGATTTTAAATACGTTCTAGGCTATATTTGCCCGTGATATTTCATAGGTGTAGTGTATGTCTCCACACAAATCTATCTCGCTCATTATCTCGCCTTCGAAATTTTGTGTCAGTGCTCCTTTAAAACCAGGCTCGTGTGTAGTTTAGAAAGTCTGCAAGGCTCACCTTGATAGGCATATCCTCAGTGGACAGAGACATGCCTTCCCTAAGTGCATGCTTCACGGCATCGATGCCTTCGTATTCATAGCAGGACACCTCGATATCTAGAAAAACGAAAAGGTTCGGGGGATATGAGGAAAGTCGCTTTAGCTGTTGGCAACACTGGAGAGAAAATGCGCATCACACATTACAAAGAGGCTTAAATACAGCCTAAAGAGAAAATGACATTCACCAGTGTAAATCAATCGAACAGCAAGGTTTCAAACAAAAATTCAGCCAACTATTCTCAGTGCTGTGATTTTGTCATAGGGTTTGCTAGTACCAATTACTGCATATACACTTGTGCATAAAACACACTTTCGTTCATCAAATCTTGCTTGGGTGCGGGTTATACACGAATCGGTCCTATTAATACACATTAATACACTGTAGCGCCCCTGCAACTACTGTGATGGATAATTAAAAACTGGTGACAAATATGGACGTTTTATTGCGCTATTCAATGTCTAATCCCTGTTAGACGATCTCACCTCATCGGCGTGCTCCCAGAGAGAATCGTCCTCTGCCACACGACGTTAGAGTGATGCGGAAAATGCAACACAACAGATTCGGCAAGCAGTCCACACACTCCCCCAACAACGCACCGGATGGCCTCCGAGATTAGGGCGCAGCGGCATGCTTGCCGCTGCGCGCAATCTCGTAGGCAATGGTTTTGGTACGTTCTAGTTTTTTTTTTTTTCAGATTTTTGCATCCAAAAGTGGGGGGGGGTGCGGCTATACATGAGGGGGGGGGGGGCTTATACACAAGTATATATGGTAGCAGTTCTCACAACATACGGTGAGGCACCAACATACACAATCACAATGTTTTTTTTCAGCACCATGGTGTGCTACACGGGCCAAAGTAAATCTAAAGCATCCAGCACACTTATCAGATGCTATTGGGTCCAAATATTATAAACTGTCAACTGTTCTACAAAACAATACCATCCACCCAATAAGCCTCATGATAATGCACGCAGTGACCATTTCTTCAAGATTAATGATCAGTCTTAGAGCTGTGCACGGGCCTAATTTTCAAGCCCGAGCCCGGCCCGGGCCCATTGACTGCGCCTCGCAGGCCCGCCCGAGCCCGACGCCAAAAGGCTTCGAGCCCGTCCGGCCCGGCCCGACGTACAAAAAACACAAATCCGGGCCCGGTCCGGCCCGACACTATGAAAGTTTGCTGCGGAGACAAGATATCACTTTTTGAGCATGTTGCATTTTATTCAACATATCAAAGTTAAACATATGCAAACGACATTTGTTAATGTGTACACAGTTTACAAGTTCTGTAAAAATAGCAAGCTGCGCAGTGATTCGGACTTCAGTGAAGTGCGGTGCATCACATATCCTGTCGAACTGAAGTTCCGTTCGCTGCTCGCACTGGTAGCCGGAATCGCAAATATCTTTTTCGCAAGCATAAAAAGCTTAGAATAAATAGACTCCTTGTTCTTCCAGCAGTTTATTATCTATGATGCAGGACAGGAGGATGATTGTATGGATAAATAATCACAAAGGTGATCTGTGTGCTCATCGCTAAGTGCTAGAAAACAATTCCGGCATAACGTCTATATTTTTTTTTTGGTTTGATGCGGGCTTTGCACCTGGCCCGGCCCACCCGATGCCCGAGATGAGTAGCCCGAGCCCGGCCCGGGCCCGAGTTGGGAAGACGTCCACATACCCAAGCCCGGCCCGCGGGCCGCGGGCCGGGCTCGGGCTTCGGGCTACCCGGAGCCCGTGCACAGCTCTAATCAGTCTCCTTCCTTGTCCGTTTCAGAAATGGTCATTGAAGGGGTCACAAACCACTTTTCGAAGTAGTTATCAAATGACTTAAGTATCCGAGTTTATTTCCGTACGAATCAATTGCCGCAAAAATTTATAAATTCCATCAAGAAAAGTGGAGTCACAGGGATTTGTTGCATGCTTGTGGTTACACAGGCAGAGATGGCATGGGAAAAAGAAGCGTGTGATGACCTTGAGCATGCGTGATGAACTGTGATTGCTCTCTCCCACAGTGATTTCTGTGTGAGAGTGTGGTGGAGCCCCATGGCAAGAAGCCCATCTGATCCAAATGCTGCTCTTGATCAACGCCTCCTCTATTTTATCAATGCCAGCCAAATGCGCCCGTTCCAGCCATTCACCACCCTCTCCTCTAGCCCTTTGCTACTCTCACCCATCGCCTAGCCTTCGCGTGTGCTTTGCGTTCATGGGGGGAGAGCACCCTGTCATGTAGTGGCTAACGACGGAAATCATATGAAGTAATTTTTTGTTCAGTTGTGTACAGACCCGTGGGCGGCGTCTTGCATCCCTCGTGTTCACTATGTTGGCGGTAGCGCTGGCTCTGTAATAGACACGGTGTTTTGAGATAGCGCGTCTCCGTTTGTGGCGCTATGCGAGCAACCAATGGGGACGTGTCACTGCGACGCTGCAGTGCATGCGCTGCCTTTAAGAGGTGCCTCACGAGCGCTGTGAGGCGGCGGCGGCATTGCTTCGAGCTACAAAGAAGGAGCACGAAGGAACAAATTGGACAGACGCATGATATTGGAGAGGGAAAACGCGTCTATCGCATCTCCGTGCGAAAGCGCTCGGACGCACGTGTGACACAAGCAGCCCTACTTGCCCTACCCTACATGTGGCGTCGCATCACGACCACTCCCTGAACTAAGGCGGACCGGCGGCTCCCATTTAGGGGCGAGCGTTTGCACTGGCATTGAATAAAATAGAGGAGGTGTTGTATTGATTCATGTCGGCTATCGGCCAATAGCATGCTGTCTGCTGTTCGACGTTAAACAGCAGGCGCCTGCAGCTCTGAAGAGAGTGAGCACAGGCCTCCTTATATGAAAAGAGGGTGACTAATAAAATGGCAACTTTGCGCTCCACTTGCAAGCTCTCCTTTCCATGCACACTGCAAGGTTTGGCCTGAGATATTCACAGAAGTGTCTGCTTTCCGCAGGTTACGTTTTTTCACCTAGACCAAGGGCTGGTCCATTACATCTTTAAAGTTGTGACTTGTGCTGGGTACATTTAAAGAAATTTCATGTTGCAAAAGACAACCAAGCCCACCGAATTCAGCTTTACATTAAAATAAATACTCCACAAAACTGAAATGAGTGCAGGTAAACACACTGCGGTGATCTGTAGGTGAAGCTGTACCGCCTATACGAGCTTTGGGTCATTCAAAAAATGGCACGTGACATGCCCGCATCCCAGTGTACAGTTTGCCATGATGTGATGAGCACAGTGGCACATTGCAGGACAGAGCATGAACATAACTCCCGTGCCAATAGTACTGCAACAGTGGTCATGATTTGTGGCCACCAGATGCACTGCGAATGACGCACAAAAAACGTGCACCAAATATGAGAGGTGCAAGCCATTCCCAGAGCTTATCAAAGATGTAAGTTTAACCAGGCATACCTGCCCTGATCTTGACAGCCTGTGGTGTCAGCCGGTGCTTGATGTTGGTCAGGAGCACTTCTTTCGTCTCCGGGTCAATGTTGCATTCATCCAACACTGATATGTCCCTGTCAGATGGAACAAGCACATATGCTACAGCACTGCATTTCATACATTAAAAATCTGCATTGCCTAAAAAACACCCTGTACAGCGGCAACTGTGCAAGAGTCGGCAACAAGCAGCCACAAGAATTTTTTTCAGAATGATGTCGTAATAGCGGAATTACAGTTGCTTCTGATCGTCAATGCCGCCAACATGCTTCTCTTCTTCCTTTGCATCTCTCAGCTTGAACGGTCTCCCCTCCTCACGGTGAACTTGACAAAATATCGTGTAGACACTACGCCAGAGCCATGTTCACGCTTTTTTCAAACAATTACATATTAGAGCTTTCGATATGTTTCTCTATGGTCTTTTTTGCTTCAAAACACCATCCATTTCCTGTGACAATGACTCTATAGTTTGTGTTCCTCACTGCAGCCCTGGCATCAAGCACGCCACTGCATGTGATGACCTTTAGGGTTGTGGACATCTGCCACACGGGAGGTGCCCAAATACAACAATCAAGCGAAGTGCGCTGCGCAGCGCGATCTATGGGCCGTGGAAGGAGTGTAAAAGCTCACTGCCTGGCTGGTCAGCTCCAGTGCATTGTCACAACTGATGACACAAACATCACCTACAGCTTTCATTATAGATAAAATAACGTCCGCTAGATTAAAGTGATGCATAAACTGTACATTTTATAATAAGCGATGCCTGGTATTAAGCAATTAGCACCAATAGAGTTTTAGCAAGTTATGGAAATACGGTACGATTATACGGTAAGGTAGTACGGTAACGCTCCTCCTTTCCAGCGACAGTGCATCCCCGAACGACAGGTGTAGTTAACAAGTTGAACAATGCGTAGGCTGACAGGCAGCAATGAGGCATGACAACCCCATTGAAAAATCTCTTGTGGAGTTGGGGGGGGCTTCAATGGCAAAAGGTCAACGACCGGGAAAGGAGTAGTAGTACCATTGTACAGTACCGTATTTGCTTACACCGTATTTCCGTAACTTGCTAAAACACTCTAATGCGAGTTCTGACACAAACGTTTAACCGTAAGCTGGCTCAGCCAAGCTTGCATCGCAGCCGATGGTGCTACGAACACGTAGGTGCTTCCTCAGGGTGAAATTACGGCAAGAAGCCAAAGTGCCAACAGTAAACAGTATTGCAAGCATCGGTGGCTCACTCTAAAAGACCATCAGCCTACAGCTTCGAAGTGGAAACGGAAAAAAGGCCTAGCGATGATGTTGGTCCCTGTCACCAGCTTTAAATGCTTTCTAAGACTTGCTCAAGGCACATAAAGTCTTGAGGAATGTGATGAGAAACACAAAGTTCGTGTTACAGGAACTCGTAACAAGGAGGCACAAAGCTGATGCAATGATTTGCAAGAGGTTCCTTTCCACATGAACATTTAGCGCTTGGAAAAGCTTTTGCTCTTTGTAACTGTGTTTGGCCACTATCGCATTTTGAAGGTAATTTCAGTGTTCCCTTTCATATTGCTCATGATGGTACCCATCTTGCATCCTCTCACCATCAATGATTGCAACAGAAGGAGTGGAGACTGATGAGCGAAGCCACACCAAGAAGAGAAATAACCTTTCATCAAAGATGATGCAACATTCATGGAGTAAACTGAAGATTAACCTTTCTTTTTTTTTTTTTTTAATTTGCAAGTTGACAGGTATGGACACACAAAACAAGCAGGTCACTGAGTACCTGGTACCTTCTTTGCTGCTAAATTGTGCACATTCAACAATAGCTGTGGTACTAATAACATGTTACATTATTTTTATGTTACTTGTTGCTCTTTCCAGTAGCTTCTAATTGTAACCGACTGCTTTCTAATGTGAGCAACTTATAACAGCAGTACTGCTAGTTTTTTACACGATAGTGGGCAAATTATTCTGTTAGCTAATAAAACACATATTTCCATACCTAAAAAATCTTGCAAGGGTAAAAGAAGATGCCGAGAAAAAAAAATACAGAGGTGGATAACACTGACATGCAATTATGACAGAAAGGAGACATCTTTCAGTAATGAATCTAAGTCGAAATAAAACACTGTGATTTTCACATTTTAATTACTGTTCCTACAGTAAAGGAACAACACTTGATCGACAGCAACTGTAACAGTTACATTTTGCTGGAGGTGTACCTGCTCGACTCGAAGCATAACATTTTGGCAGAGACAAAAAGCGTGTGTTTGCTGAGACACTCACGTAACAGCCAGCTTGAAGACGTCGTATGATGCTGTGGTCTTCTTGAACTTGTCATCGAAGTACCAGGCCGTTTTCCTGTACAGTTCTTCCAACTGCTCGTCCGTCTCAAACTTGAGCGTTTCGGCCACATGCCGAAGAATACTGTTCACCTGCGCACATACAGCAAGAGCCACGGCTATCCAACATGCACGCCTTCGTCCTTTCTTTCCCAAGCCTGCTGCGTCGCATGGCATTGGCGAAAGGGCACTGTGGCCCCCAATACTTACAGCTCTGCCCCGGGCAAACTTTTCTTCACACTTTGTGATGTCTTCCGGAGACACCCGCCGCTTGGACAAATCAATGTACCCTGCGGAACGAAGCACAGATGGTGAGAAAGATTTCTTAACCTGATGCAAAAACACTCCTAACTGCTGTCTTTGCCAAGAAGAACTGTGCTCAATGGTCACTATTGTTAACTTTATGTTGAAGTTTCTCAGTGCGAACATTTTATGCATCATGGTATGACTGTTGGAACGCCTAGAAAAAAGAATGCCAGTGATGAATGGGGTGAAATTTTAATTCCAGGGTTTTATAGGTGAAAATGACATCATAATTGGGAGGCACATCACAGAGGAGGGGGGATACAGATTAATTTTTGATCATCTGGGGTCCAATAACACACACCTACATCCAAGTGTGCATCAACTCCATTGAAATGCAGCCACTGTGGCTGGGAATTGGACCTGTGCCTTCAAATTGAAGCCAAATGGTGTATTAGGTTTGCTTGCTTTCTTCTTCAGTATGTTTGATGCATACACATACACAATGTATGAACAACCACACATGGGTTATCCAGACTTTGCCAAGCTGTTGTGGACGCTGGTATCAAGAATACAGTGAATGCTGTTTCAAACAGCAGTTGCAGATGCAAAGTGCCACTGTGAAAGTTACCCTGGCACATCTGTTTTAAACGTAGGCAGAACCATACTCAGGAATTTTTTTCGGGGGGTGTTTAGGTGTAGAACAGGCTAACTTTGGCAACCTGGTGGTCGATGTGAAGGCGTGTAAATACTTTAGTATCACCCGAACAGTTAAAGCATGAAAAAATTTCAGGGGGGTGTCAGAACCCCCTTCAACTCCCCCCTAGTTACGGCCCTGAATGTAGGAACAGTACAAGTGACAAGGACTGGCGAAGAACACACCCACAGTGCTGTGTGTGCGCTTCACAGTCCGTGTCTGTTGCGCTGTTCTTAGATTCATTACGTCCTACCAACATGGCCAAGTTTCCGCCCTTCATAGCATCTGTTTTGCACCCACTGATCTCGTTAACACACGGTGCAAGTAGTCGCCCTTTACGTAAAGCACAGCGACGCATACCTTTGTCCTTGTCCACCCTGATGACGACCACGCACTCGCTGCGGCCGACGCGGATGAGCTTGTTGATGGAACGGATACGTCGCCTGGACAACTCGGAGAGCAGGATCATGCCTTCGATGTCGTTGTACTCCAGCAGCCGCACGTAGGCGCCCATCTCGGCGATCTGCCTGACGTTCACCATCACCACGTCCTCGGGCTCCGGGTATTTTTGAGAATAGAAGCGACACGAAAGCGGCATGGTGCGGCCTGTTCCACTGCAACGAAAGAACGGGGAACTTGCTATACGTTCTAAGAAACGAAACTAGAAGGCGGTGGAAGGGCCAGACGCATATGTGAAGTTCTGACGAAACGATTGGAGGGTACTTGGGAAAGGGTGTTTCAACGACAAAACACGCACGCCGGCATGCAGTACGCTTGGACGATGTCGGCACTCGGTCCGATCACGTTGATACGCTATTAACGACGAAGACGAGAACTCTGAAAGCGTGAACCGAAAGCGGTGTTGCGAATGAAAAACGTCATCGCCCATGGGAGCCCAGTGACCGGCCCACTTTTTTCACATGCCTTGACAACCGAACTGCCGGTGCCGGCGGCAGCTGCGATGCGATTAGCATGCCTTCGCTCCATCGTAAACGAAACGAGATGTGTGCATGCGCACGTGCTTCACTTACGCTCAGTCTTCAGATACAATCCAGCGTTTCAAACTGCGACGAAGCGGCACGCGAACGGCGGAAAAAATAGCTCAAACCAACATGTGGCACCAGTTTGAGAGAGCCATGAACCAGAGAAAAGACGCACAAGTCGGAAGTGAAACAACAAACAACACTACCGCGCAGTTTCGCACCAACATAAAGAGATCGTAAAGCAGTTATTAACATCACACACAACTGAAATGTTGACATTACTTGTACGCAATAATATTTATTGCTATAAGATGATCTTTAATATTAAGTTCTTTAAGGATTCTTGTACGAAACTACAGTATTGCACACCTTCAGCACGCCGACATTTCCGCCTTCCTTTACATGTCTGCTTTGAGCCGGTGAAACGCGTTCAGCGGACCTCTTCGTGATTTACATCTATCGCCGAGGACATATTTCATCTGCGATATGTGAGTGCATTTAATTAAACGCTAACCATTTGATCCACATGCTGGATTGTGCATTTTGTGATTACAGTGTCTGGAAACGGCGAAATTTAATTCGATAATCGACAGCGTTGTCATCGCCGTCGGCGCGTCACGGGAATCGCAGGCGGCCGTGGTCGCGCGGTAATTAATTTGAGTGTTGGACTTATTTCGCATCATGCAGGGAGGCGATAGCAGCGAGCGGCGAGCCCATGGATGTCTACACTGCCCTCCAAGAGGTGCTCAAGATGGCCCTGATGCACGACGGTCTTGCTCGTGGTCTCCACGAAGCCGCTAAGGCCCTCGACAAGTAAGTGCAGCTGCTAGTTTCATAGGGCTATTTAAACTTTGACATTGCTCTGCTTCAAACCCGCATTCAGTTGGACGATGCAAGCCAAGTCGAGCTTTGTGTACTTAAGGACACGTGTGCAATAGACTTGGAGCGAGTGTGTTCCAGTAGAAGCTGTAGGTAGCACCTTTCGTTTAGCGTCAGCCATGTGTATTGTCGGGTTGACAAGCTTAAGATCCGTACGCTAAGTGCCGATAAGCAGTCGTGGACGACGTGGCAAACGTGCCTTTTTAGGAGCCACACCTTTAGTAAAACGTTTTTCAACTACGTGTACGCACCAGTATGTCACGGAGAGAGCACGTGGCGTTTGCGTTGCCGCGTTTACTTAGGAGCGCTGTGTACTTAGTCGACGCCTTTCTTTCGCAGGCGCCAGGCTCACTTGTGCGTCCTCGCCAACAACTGCGACGAAGCCAGCTACGTGAAGCTCGTGGAAGCCTTGTGCGCCGAGCACCAGATCAACCTCATCAAGGTGAGGTCTTGCAGACACAAGCTGCGTCGCCCCCTCTTCTCGGATGGGATAGTTTGGAGTCTGCATCTTGGTTGGGTCGGTTTCTATTGGCGGAGCTTTATCGCCTTCCCCTGGCAACAATAGCAAATAGCCGAGCTGAGATTACCGTAGAGTTTCCTAAAATTAACTAGAGGGGACTCTGGCGCTGCGATCATTCAGCCACCATGGGAATGATGGGTAGTACACAAATTTGCCCAGTCTTCGTGCTTGCGGCTTCGAACGCACTTGTGGCTTTGTTTATTGTTGTGCTTTCGTTCTGTTTCGGAAAAAAGAATGGACCGTTGTTAACTTCGTTAGCCGCTTTGAATTCGTGAGCCTAGAAAGGTCGAGGTGGTGAAGCGTAACTGCTAAACCTTTGCTGAACTTCGTATAGCGGCAAAGCGGATTCAGGCCACACGGAGCCAAAAGAACGAAGACTAGGCAAGACTAGGCAAATATGTGTACTACCCATGATTCCCATGCTGGCTGAAGCGCAGTGTGTTGCAGCCCCCATAGACACTAGCGCCAGAGTTCCCTCTAGTGTATTATAGGAAACTCTATGGAGATTACTTCAGATCAGCTGCTCAATTCATGTAACACAAGAAAAAACTTCCTTCACATCAGCATTCAAGTATGAAACATGGTTAAGTTTCAGTACACACAGAGGTCGACTGTAATCATGAAAATGAAGCCTGTTTGCATTATAATTCTGTACTAGCAATGCCATCTAAAAGTATAGGAGGTATTCACTGAGCTCTTCCCACCAGGAGGCGCCAGCGAGTGGGGCGAAATAGAGTTCCTGTATATGCTCCCTACGGGAGCAGAGTTGCGCATAGGTCAAGCCATCTTGCCTGGCTAGCAACCATAGCTATGTGGCGAAGCCGCACTTTGTTTTTGCAGGCGACTTGCTTAAGCCTGCCGCCGGTCGGCGATCGCTAGTCGACATGCCTGGCGTGCCAATGACCGGCGATGAAAGAAGAAACACCTGCTTTCGGGACTGAGCCACGAGAGTACAAAAGCATTTTTTAGTCTATCCGATAACGCAAAGGCTAGCGTAGTGCCCAATAACATGCGCCGGCGCCAAGTCAAGTGGCACCAGCTATGGAGGATGAAAAACAATTGACAAACACGTTATACATGTCCTTCGAGATTTCGGGAGCGCCCATATCGCCACTTGCTACGCCTACAGCATCGATTATTTCAGTATGTTTTTCGAAAACGGTGCTGAATCGACGTAAATACTTTGCTGTCGAAGCTTAAGGACATGAATCTAAAGCAAATGAAAGCACCAGTTCGTAGCTAACAAGCTGCAGAGTCAACGACGGTGACTTGATAGATTCTAGGTGAACGGCAACCGCTTTCGTGGCGCGGCCATGTTTTCCATGCGTGGCCTGTGCATCAGCTTCTCCGCAATGCATGGTTGCTAGCGGCGTTTGGAAAACAGATGCGCAACTCTGCTACCTAAAGGTAGCATATACAGGAACTCTAGGGCGCCATAGCCGTGGTCTTTCAGCATCCGGCATATGACAGCCCGATGTTTGGCGGCGCTGCACCTTACTTAGCTGTTTTCTTAGGAAAATGTCAACATAACACGTGCTGCTGAGAACTTTGGTTGTAGTCCGACGATGACATTCACGTGAATACCTCCTATAATGCCCTTGTGCCAAAGTGCATTTTTAAGACTGCAAAGAGTTAGGTGGAGTGCCGAGATAAATGTGCAAGCATGAAATGCAAACAGATAAGATGTTATTCTAAAACAGCGCACAAACGGGACAAGAGCGAACCACATGACACAAGCGCAGTGCCAGCAACACTGGAGATCCATTGCCAAAGCAGTCACGTGAATGGGGTTCAGTTATGCAAGGAAGCACAAGTTTTTGCTTGTAGTGTTTTATGTTTTAATACTTGAAAAACAACAGGGTGTGAGGATAATTTGCATAACTCCGGTAGGCTTTCATCGAAATCTGCACTAGTTTAGCACCCTTGTTCTGCCTTCGGCTTGGAATTGAGAATGTCACACACTGCACAGTTGCGATCGTGATTGAGTTGAATCCAGATTGCGTTACTCTTTAGCAATTGACTTGTTTGCTCAAAATGCAAAACAGGGCCAATCGTTGCAGAGTTCAGCCCCGATTGTGATCATTTGTTTAACGCCCGTATAACCTTTCCATGGTGCTGAGCATGGGCAAGGTGGGTGGGGAGATTGTACGTTGCCAGACTGAAATCGACCGTCCAGGATGCAGGCTCTTGGAGAGCAAAGTCACATGATGAGAAACATGACTCCCTCTTCTGAAGAGCTTTGTGCGGAATTGTTACCCCCTGACATTCGCACGCTTGAAACGCACTTGCTAAAGGTCTCATGGCTTAGCTTGTAAGGTTTGGCGTACTATGTTCTGTGTTGTCGCAGGTCGACAGCAACAAGAAGCTTGGCGAGTGGGCCGGCCTCTGCAAGATCGACAAGGAAGGCAAGGCGAGGAAAGTGGTCGGCTGCAGTTGTGTGGTGGTCAAGGACTACGGCAAGGAGACGCAGGCACACGACGTCCTCACGGACTACTTCCAGTCCAAGAGGGGATAACCTGGGCTCTGTTTGCTTGCATTAAAAGGGGGAACACCACCCTCACCCGTCTTGTAGTCTTGTCTCTAACTGGGATTGGCCGAGGGATCATTGCTGTTGATGAGGGAGTAGTGTTTGAAAAGGTATTGACTTGTCTTTCTTTTTTCTTTTTTTTCGTTTACTCATTTTTAGTTTAGCATGAAAGTCCAGGACGTTGAAACAGTCTAAAATATACTGCTAGCCTTCATTGAAAGGTCGCAGGTTCGGTCACTGCCAGCGGCAAGTGGTCTTTCCGTCCACTTTACTTTCTTCACATCGATGTCACAATTATTACAATACACTTAAAACGGTACAATTAGCATTCCCTATACCTTCTTTGACTTCATTATCTGCTGTTTTCATTAAGGGTGTGGCAAACGAGCCCACAAAACTCCCTTTATTCATTGCTAGCCTTGGGGTTTCCTTGATAATTTAACAGCTTCAGTGTAGTCACGTTTTTTTTTTTTTCTTAGTCATACCGTACTACGAAGACTTGCCCCAAAACGTGATTGCACCGCAGGAGCAATTCATTGGAATACTGTGACTTGTCAGTGACAGTGCTTGGTTGTTTCTTGCTAGCAGCAGCGGAAGAGACAAGCGAGCATAGAAACACTGCCATGTGTTGCTTTCTTGTGGGTCATGGTACAGTGTATAGCCTCCAGAAAATGAAACTAAAACTTGCTGTAGAAAAGTTAGTATAGTTGCTGAGGGCACTCAAAGGCTTGGGAGTGTTGTTCATGTCTATGGTGCTGATGTCCTGGGTCTCCACGGAAAAATAAAACTGAAAAGTATAAAATTGTGTAAGCGCTCTGCTGGTAGTTGCAAGTCGCGTGGCAGCTGTCAAGATGGTGACATTGATTGGAGGGCTCTTTAAAATCTTACTGATGCTATCTGGATGGTGCTTGTGCATCTGACATGCTAGCATGACCAGGGTTTAGAAGGGTGTCTTGCTAGGCAAGTTGATATCTCCAAGGGCAATGCAAACGACGCTGAAGAGGAGTGCACATACACTGTGCTTACTATCAACTCTGATTCATTGAACACATGTACTCGGGCAAAGAAACACTTAATCCCAAACAAGAAAAGATTCAGTGATTGGCATCGAGGACCAAGGCTTGCATCCGAATTCACCTATGTTGCAATGGGTGAAGTAATTGTTAGGATTTGACAATATGCTATCTAAGGTTATTTTTCAATAACACATAAAGACGAAAAGTTGCGACCTGAAATAGGCAGCGCTGCTTATTTCATCCATGATGTTCCAACTAGCCCCACACAAGCTCTTTGGACTGTTGACCATTCTTGCGCTTTGTATATTAACTGAAACCCCTTTCACTTAGTGTGGTAGCCTAATGGCTGTGGGGTTGTACTGCTAAGCCTGAGTTTGTGAGCTGAATTCCCAACAGAGGTGGCCACATTTCAATGAGGCACAAAATGAAAGAACACCCATTAGATGTATTTGGATTCAGATGCATGTTTTAAGAACCCTGGCAAAGAAATCTGCAGTCCCTACTGTAATGCACCTGCTTGCACCTTCTATGATGCTGCTCCCACAAAGTTAAACTGTGCATGTTCTGTCTTGAATTGCTATACTGATCTATTTCGACAGGCTCTGCTCTAGCTGCCAGCTCGAACAATGCTGAATTCTGCAACTTCTCTCCACCCAGAACATGATGGGGACTACGACTTAAAATAATAGAGTGCTGAGACGGTAAGTATTCATGCTAAAAGACTGGGCATACGAACACTGACACAAGAGATATGTCAAATCAAGGTGTTCGTGGTGCCTTGCCTTCCCTCTTGTGTTCGTGTTTGCACGCCCAGTATTTTAGCATGACGGTACACTCACTGGTGTGGCATTTCACAATACGTCCATCCAGTCCACCAATTTATCTGTTGGCCCTGCCTGCCACTGCTCGTAACAACTGGAGGTAGAAGTGACAAAGCACATGTTTAGCCATGGCCGGTCTTGCATTTCCCTGTGTCGTGTGTGCTCACTGTAACCCAATTGGTGACAGTGCACCTACACATCAATTTGCAGTCCCTTTTATATCAATATATGTAATATCAACTGCACCAAACACAATAACACTTCAAAAAATATGTGCGAGCTCTTTCGAAACCAGCTATGCCAGGGCACCTGTGCATTAATGTGAAATGTTGCCACTTAGACTAATTCCTGCAGTTCAGAACATCAACATGAAACGATGTGTAATGTGAAAAAAAAAAAAATAAACTGTCTTGTGAGTGCTGAGACTGGCATGCAGTACAAATGAGAGACTTTACGGTCATTCCATCCTATGCGTGGGGTGCCCTCCCTTTTATTTTTTTTTACAAAGAATGAAACACAGCTTAACCATGGTGCTGGGGACAATGCTATGTGCCATGAAGAGCAAGTGGCTCAAATATCGAAGAACATGAGAAGGCTGGTAAAGGTGACAATGCATATGGTCAAGAACTAACACCTTTTAGGGGCGAAGCTCCTTAGGGTGTGGGTCTGTCCCTCCTCTATAGTAGTAGTAGTTGTAGTAGGTAGGTAGTAACGTATAGTGGGAATGTACCCACTCCACGTGATAAAGATGACGATGACGCAGTATAGGTGAAATGTACCCACTACACGTGATAACGTGATGAAGTATAAGCGCGTTCCAGTATAGTGGAATGTACCCACTACACATGATAACGATGACGCTGATGACCATGAAGTGAGTTCACTTTACCAACATTTTAGGGGCGAAGCTCCTTAGAGGGTGTGGGTCTGTCCCTCCTCTGTAGTAGTAGTAGTAGTATAGTAGTTAGCCACGTAAAGTGGAATGTACCCACTACACGTGATAACGATGACGCTGATGACCATAAGTATAAGCGCGTTCCAGACCACATTCTCTGCCATGGATGAAAACGATCGAGCTTCGCCCACTCATCATCATTCACTTCGTGGATACGGCGTGATTTTTTATTTATTTATTTTCGAAAGTCTGCCATTAGGCATAATTTTTTATTCAAAACACTTAGGCGACTGCATTGTCACCTTCGCTCTTCGTTCATTGACCCTATGCCGCGCATGATTTCCCTGTTCACTGTAATGGATTGCGTGTTGCTCCTTTGGATTATTGCTAATTCTATGTGTCTAGAGATATGTAATGCTGTTTGTTTCCACCATCTATTTACAAGACTTTCGGTGCTTGTTGGCTTCCAAGCACCCTCTGAACTGACATTAGGTAATATTTAGCGCAATGAAACACAAGGACGAGAAGGGAAGGCACAACACGTGTGCTGTCCGCACTTCTCGTCCTTGTGTTTCATTGCGCTAAATATTACCTAATGTCTTGCCAACAAGGCCGCATTTCTCCCCTTCTTAACTGGCCACAGGGATATTATCCCTCTCAAAAGAGATTTCAATCTCAGCTTGCTGATACGAATTCCATCCCTTCTTGTTAATGTTTTGAGTGCATTTTGCTTCCATTGATATATCTTCCCAGGTATACCTAATTTCTGACACACATTGTGTGGCATTAACCAACGGATCGATGCTTGCCCGATGTCCCACATGGTGGCAGTGCCTCGGGGTCTTTTGCGAGTGCAAAATTTTTAATTCTTCTAAAGCCGTTAACTCCACAGCACCGCGTGTTGAGCTTGAGGGGCTTAAATTCGCTTTGGACTCACCACAAGCCAACAAAAAGTCTGGCAGCACATTGCGCTCTCTCTGACTCTTGATGATGAAAGGTTGCTGTCCACTTGATAAGGCATTAACTTATACCAATTGGGGAACAGACATTTTTGTCAAGAACTAACGAGTGGCAGCGGGAGTGAGGGACATGCATTCAAATTACCTTGATGTTTTCAGATTGATTGCCTTGTTCCTTCTGCACCTTCACTTGGCGTTGCACAACCTCTGGGATTGGCCCACCTCTGATCAAGCAACAAATTCGTGCTATGACGTCGCAAATAGTGGCAATCGGTGACATCACGATGATGTCACAACAAGCAGTTCTCTCTCCACCCACTCTTGCTCGAGAGTAGTTGTGTGCGCCTTTTTTACGGCTTCATTTGGCTGCAGTGTTTCGCTCAAGCTCGCCGCGTGAGGCACTTTTAAAGCCTTAAAGGGAGGGGTCACAAACCACTTTTCCAAGTAATCATGAACGACCACAGCACCGGAGTTTATTTGCCTCATCAATCGATTTCCACAGGAAAATATCTCAAATCCGTCAAGAATGAGTAGAGTTGCAGGGGTTTGTTTCACACCTTAGAGTACCGACACGAATTTTAAATATTTTCCGATTGCCATTCTAAATAAAAACACTGGTGTTGAGAACCCTAAAAAGAGTATCATGGTTCCTGGGAATGCGTCGAATATGTTTTTAATACTACCGCTACATTAAAAAAAAAATTCGGTTTCGATATTGAGACAATGGTTTCTCAGTGACGTGTCATGGCAGTGTGATGTCATGGGGAGACAGTAACTCTGGACGTACTAGCAGCAGATCTGTTATTTGCTCGTGAACAACGAATAAGTAAATTGTCACCCAGTGACCCCGGCAATGATTTCTGCGATTTAGGCTGCATGCAGGGACGCAATGTTCGCAAAACTCAGTGGAACTGTGTTTTGTCGGGATAATCTCCATTGCAGCGGTGCTGGCTTGCTGATGTTCAGCGACAAAAACTTTCAGATCAAAGTAAGATATCGTATACGTGTTGTCTGACTCGGATGTGTGGACAGCGTTAACACTGCATACCGAGGAAACGAAAAACGTCCGGTTTACGATGTCCCAAAATCGTATCAGTACTCCTTTAGGCGCTGTCCCTCAGCGCAACGAGCACGCTGGAAGCTACACAGGGAAGGATGGCATGAGGAAATGAAGTTACGTTCGTGCACATCACGACCTTGAGGGCGCGTGATGAAACACAATTGCTTGCTTTTTTTGTGATAACTGTGCGTGTGGCTCATTGTGTGAATGTTAGCAGACTATAAAGCGCAATGCCAGCACTCCATGGCAAGAAGTGCGTATGATCCAAACGGCGCTCTTGATGTCGGCTTTTGGCCAATAGCATGCTACCCACTGTGCGACGTCAAATGGCAGGTGCTGGCAGCTCCGAAGTGAGAGAGGAGGGCCCCTTTATGAAAACAGGGCGCCCGAGAAAATGTAAACTTCGCGCTCCGCTGGTAAGCTCTCCTTGCCGCACACAGCTGCAAGATTTGGTGGAGATGTTCAGAGCAGTATCTGCTATCTGTGGGACGTGTTTTGTCACTGACTGCGAGGGTTGGTTAATTAACCCCTTAACCTGTGCTCGTCCTTGCCGAACTGTGCCCAAACCGTCTTGGACGAGTGTCGCTCATTCGCTCAAGATAATATCTCCCCATGAGCGTTTTAAACAAGACTCGCTCGTTTCCAGACTAGTTTGTGTGTCGCTTCACAGATACCAGCATTTTCTTGGCAATTTCTTTCATTTTAACCTGCCATTTGACATTTTTTCGCAACTTGTGTTTCGAAAATATTGTCCAGTGAAGGCGACGCGTGCGTAGCTTGTGCATCGTCGTGGAAATGAAGCCTTTCGTCATCGTGCAGCTCTTCAGGCGTTAATTATTCAGATACCGAAGTTTACTTTGATGACCTGACGTGTTATCTGCCAGTTTCTTGATAATGACATTATTTCGCGAATTGTGAAAGACACTAATAGGCCATAGGACAATAAGCTTTGTTATGCTAATTTGAGTTAATATATGCTTGAATTTTTTTTTTCGTCAATCAAGACATGCTTTTTAGAAGCGAAAGTTTCGATATAATTTTTAAAACTAAACATATTTAGAGATAAAATATCTCAAAAAATAAAATGGCTAAGGCGTTAACAGCAGTCAAACTAAGGCAAGTCATCGGTGGTTGCAGAACAGATCTGTACAACAACCACATTGGCGCACAAAGAAGGGAGAGCAGGGCAGGGTTTTTCAAGGTGGTGAAGGTGATGATGCCACTTGTCCCATTT